>JAANYP010003384.1:46266-78766 GCA_020465985.1 Centrapalus pauciflorus | reverse complement strand
TAATATTATCTTAGTTTCATGATTGATATTGCGTTGCTACTGGGCCTTGACTTGAGACATTTGAGAAATCTTGGGTCTCACACTTTATTTTTTTATATATTCCAATAAAAATGCATTATAACTAGACATATATTTTAGTTGTAAGTTTATTATATTTACATTTCAGTAATAATTTTAATACAACATGAAATAATTGTACTTGTTATCTCTAAACTTAGTTTAATCTATCGTAAATCTTAGGGTTAATATTGAACAAAATCATTATCTTTTCATAGTTTTATCAAAGATAAGAATGTCATCAATGAAAACAATGACGGATTTGTCGAGCATTGGCTGACAGACTCTATTCAAGAGATCCATGAAAGCAGCCGACGCATTCGTAAGACCGAACGACATCACTAGAAACTCGTGGTGTCCGTAACGAGTTCTAAAAGCCGTTTTAGGAATATCATCTTGGTGAACTTTGAGCTGATGACTTCCCGATCGAAGATCAATCTTCGAGAAGTAACTGGCGCCTTGTAGCTGGTCGAAGAGATCATCAATTCGAGGCAATGGATATTTGTTCTTGATTGTAACCTTGTTGAGCTCTCGGTAGCGATGCACATACGCAGTGTGCCATCCTTAAGTTTATTATTATTATTATTATTTATATTATTATCATCATCATCATCATCATCATCATCATCATCATCATCATCATCATCATCATCATCATCATCATCATCATCATCATCATCATTTTAGTCTCCATACTATTTTTTATTGAAACCGTTATATTTTGTTCGGTAAAAGTCAATATATCGTTATGAGATCTCCTTTCCATGTTTAGAATCTAAAAATATACATCAAACTAAATTAAAATATTAAAAAACACGCAATTTAAATATGAGAAAGATACTTATTACATGAACAAAAATATGTAACTTGTATTGGTCAACTACTCGTTATATCATGTTTTTAGTTTCAATTTAATTTTCTTCAATTTGGCTATGTGTGTAGATTTTTTACAATTCCCGTTATTGTATTATATATTTTTTTATATTGTGTTATAAAAAAGGGATAATTGCGCAAAAACCCCAACTTGTCAGCTTTTTGTAATTAAAACCTCAAATCATTTTTAGTTGCATAGAAAACCTCGAACTAACTAAAAATCAGTAAATCAAGGTTGTATTAATGGGTAACCAGTTGAAAACGGTTATTAATCCTACGTGGACTGGTAAATAACTTACGTGGAATAAATTTTAATTGTTGAAATTTCTTGCCAAATATTACACATCATTTAAACCCCCGTTGATAATTTTTAATTGTAATTTTTAAATGGGATTACATCATCAACGGGGGTTTAAATGATGTGTAATATTTGGCAATCGGTTTCAACAATTAAAATTTATTTCACGTAGGTTATTTACCGGTCCACGTAAAATTAATAACCAGTTTCAACCGATTATCCATTGATAAAACCTTGATTTACTAATTTTTAGTTAGTTCGAAGTTTTCTATGCAACGAAAAATGGTTTGAGGTTTTAATCACAAAAAGCTGACAAGTTGACGGTTTTTTGCGCAATTATCCCTATAAAAAAATAATTATGTGATTCTTATCATGTTTTATAGTTTTATCTAGATCACTTAATATTAATTTATATCATTTTACTTTTGATGTTATATTTTGATTGATTACATATCTTATCAATTATCTAATTAATGATTAATAAATAAAAATTATAATATATATTTTAAAACAAAAAAAAACAATAAAAATTTATTACAAAGAATACTCACACGGATCCGTATCTATTACCAACTAGTTGAATACACGTGCGTTGCTCGGGTGACGTGCAGTGAATTTAATAATTTTAAATTAAATAATGACATAATAAAAATATGTTTTATTTAGGAAAACTATACATTGTTTATGAAGAAAAAATTAATTATCTTAACCGTAAATATTAATTATTACATACAATTATATTTGAGGTAAAAAATATGTTATAAAAAAACAGTTTCATAAAATAATTTATTAGATATTAATAAAAACCATAATTAACAAATTTGAACGTCAAATGTCATATCATTGGTTAGAGATTCATTTAAACATTGTACAACCATTATTGGTTATCCTTTCATTATTACTAGATGTCTTTATTTTTTTTTTCATGATATACTAAAAAAAAATTAAAACATGCGTTAACTATGAAACTTTTAAAGAATAAACAACAAAGAATAATGACAAACTTCAATAAGTGTAAAGTGGCCACATATTAAATACTCGTTCGTTGCCTATGAATTAATATTTTTAATTAAACAATCATACATTAAATTTTTTTTTGGTTTTGAAGAATTACACATCAATATATATATGAATAACTAAAATACTAATATAATGTATAATATATATTTATAAAAGTTGCCAACCTTATTTAAAGAACCTTTCACAATATATAACTAAGAGCAAAATACATTTTTCGTCCATGTGGTTTGATGATTTATCAAGATTCAGTCTCTCAACCTTAATAATCCTAAATTTCATCCTTATTTTGCTAATTTTGTCCGGTTTTAGTCCCTCGTCCGTTAAACTTAATGGCACAACCGTTAATTGTAATAATGACATTTTTTTTTACCCTTTTCACTGTGACGTTTTTAGTCCCTATGGTTTTATTATTTATCATTTACAGTCCATAATTTATTTTATTTTATTTTTTCTTTATAATTATATTATTTGTCTCACTTATAAACACACTTGTTTTATTTATAAATATACTTATGATTTAGTATTTTATTTATATTTACTATCGTTGGTATTTTATTAATAAATTTAATTTCTATTTTAATTAAAATTTTATATTTTCTTTACTAATCTATTTAAAAGTTCATCTTCCTTATTAATTTTAATTTTTTAATATTATTGTTGACGTGTGTGTGTATGTGTGTGTGTGTCTATATATATATATATATATATATATATATATATATATATATATATATATATATATATATATATATATATATATATATATATATATATATATATATATATATATATAGGATTGGGTTCTTTTAAGAACCTTAAATAATGTGGGAACATAAGAACCAATTTTAGCCATTGGATAAATAAGATCAAGGGTGGATAATCAATGACATTGTTGTAAATATTTTCAAGTATGGTTGGGTCCACTAAGGGCAAATCAGTCATTTTTTCTCTTGCCCACCACTTGCTTTCAAGTTTCAGCTTTTTTTTTTCTTTTTTAATTTTAAATGAAAACATTAATTACGTGAAAACTAGGAATAAGTTAGAAATGAAAACTAGCAATAAGTTAATCACGAAGCCGACGATTCCCCCAACAAAACACTGGAATATTAATTACTACTTTTTGCAAGAATTGGTCTTTTAAACGTTTTTTTGTGACTTCTGCTTAAATTTGGTAGTTAGATGAAAAGAATATTATAAGAAAACAATAAGTTACTTTGGACAAATGATAAATTGTAAACAAGAATTCATAAAACATGCATTATATATCAAAAACTGAATCTTTTCTCGATATATTTAAGCGAAATCATTTCGAAGTTCCCATATGAACAGCTTGCTAATATGCATTCCCATATATATATTAACGAGATTATTTTCCTTTTATCTGGAGAAAACTAGAACAACTTTAAAGCTTTGATCGAGTTGGGTCTAGTTATAAATGGTTGCATTCTACGTAGAATATGTTGCATTCTACGTAGAATATGTTGCATTCTACGTAGAATATGTTGCATTCTACGTAGAATATCTTGCATTCTATGTTGTCTGTAAATCTATATATATTTTTGTATTCTATGTTGTCTGAATAGAACTTCTATAAACATTTATAGATTTTGAATTTTTTAATCTGTATTCTACTCATATTTTTTGTTATATTATGATGTTCATATTTTCTAGTCTATTTTATATTTTAAAATCGCAGAATCGGGTAAATATGAAACGCTCAAGACCTTGCTAAACGACGATGGCTCTGAGCAAGACAATAGGAAAGGCACGACAAAAAAGATATATTGTTCGTAGATTATTTTGTATTCTTCGTAGTTTTTTATAGATTGTCTGTAAATCTATATGGAGTTTTGTATTCTATGTTGTTTGAATAGATCTTCAATAAACATTTATAGATTTTGGATTCTTTAATTTGTATTCTTCTCAGATTTTATGTTATCTTATGATGTTCATATTTTCTATGTCAGTGTAAATCTATATAGATCTTCTCACATTTATAGTTTTTTACAGATTGTTTGCAAATTTATTTAACGTTTCTTCTACGTAGAAAATGTTGCATTCTACGTAGAATATGTTGCATTCTACGTAGAATATGTTGCATTCTACGTAGAATATGTTGCATACTACGTAGAATATCTTGCATTCTATGTGAATTGTTTGCAAATTTATATAGATCTTAGGTAAGTGTCATATATTCTATATAGAATACCACAATTCTACGCAGAATGTTCACATATTTTTCATAGAATACCATTAATCTACGTAGATTGTTCACATATTCTACGTAGATAGTTCACATATTCTACATAGAATATTGCTATTCTATGTTACTAGAAAGTTATACATTTTTTTTGCATCATAGTTTTGAATCCATTGTTTTAATGCAGGTTGTAAAAGATTCTACCATGGACACCATTGATTGTGATTGTCGAATGTTCGATTGGATTGTGTTGCTTTGTATCTCCGTCATAGAATGTTGTATATTCACCATAGAATATTATGTTGACTCCATAGAATATATCTTAATCTACATATAAAGTTGTATATTATTCATAGAAAAAAAAATGATGAAGAGAAAAACTCTGGTGGTTTTTTTTTTTGGGAGAAAAAAAAAGGATGAAGAGAAAAAAGAGGAGGGAATTAATTGTGTGTGAAAAAACGTGCAGTCCCTTTTTCAATGTTATCCCCAATATACCCCTTACCCACCCATTTTTCCAACAAAAAAACCCCTAAAGCCTTCTTAATTTCAAAAATGCCATCTTACATCTAAGCCATTGATTTCATGAAATCAATGGATGAGATTAGTTCTTAGGTTCCCACATTATTTAAGGTTCTTAGAAGAACCCTCCCCTATATATATATATATATATATATATATATATATATATATATATATATATATATATATATATATATATATATATATATATATATATATATATATATATATATATATATATATATGTATGTATGTAACACCCTCGAACTAATCCCAAATTCCACAAAAATAATACATCAACAAAGATATAATATAATGTTGTATTCGTCCCAGTATATAAGTAGTACAATATAATGATTTCAGCACAAAATCCAAGACAAAAAGAATGATGAACACTCGATTTAAGTTATGAATATTGAGAGAAAATATGGAAGAAAGCAGTGACCGTCTTTGCTGTAAATGGGAATAAGACAATCTTATGGGAAACCCTAGGTGGGGTTTCCCATAAGTATTTAATACAATTTTGAGATAATAACCACCAACCCCCTCTACTTCTAAAATGCAATAAAGAAATTACAAATGAAAGGAAATTACATAGAAATATAACTAACTAATTATTACAAAATAAAATTTCACATGATCGAAATTCAAGGTCTAACAATCTCCCCCTTTTTGATCACTGTGGAGGATGACAGGCCTGTTGTACATTTTCTCTAAGGCCAAGGACGGCGTCGAATCTTCGTGTCACTTTCCTGATGTGCAACCTTTCGTTTATCAGTTCTACGGCGCTGAGGATATCTTGAATTTCTTTTGTTATTCGTTTGAGCTCTGAGACTGGCTGAGCATCATCTTCTTGTATTCTTTTGTTGAGTTCAGCTCTCACTAGTCTTAGTGTACCATCAGAATAAAAAGGCAGATCCTCAAAGCACATAAACCTTTTGTGCCCCTTCTTGTTCAAAAATATGACTCCCTGCTGGCCTCCCATTGAACTTTGTAAATAAATGATGGTGGTCAAGGAGAAAAATGTCTTGATCTGGAGCTTTAAGACCTACTTTCACCATGAAGCTTTCAATCGCCATTTGAAAATCCCTTAAGCACATAATGATTGAGCGACGATTCATGCTTCTTGTTAGGGCCGCCATAGCAGTGACATGAGATAGGCGTTTTTTGATTTAATTTTTCAGCTTGTAATGAAGAGTTTCAATATCGTCAATATTTACAAAATCTAAGTCATTTTCGTGAATATCTTGTGTTGACCCGTCTTCTATGAAAACATCGAAAGGAGTAAATAGACGGGCCCGCTTGTACATATGAATGGCGTTTATATTTATGATTTTTGACTTAGACCAATATTTAGATTTTGGTCTTCTATCTTTCAGCATCATTTGATTAAATTTCGGCTTGTTCTGCCCGAGATGCATCAGTGATAACCATTAATAAACGTCTGCTGTAAAACCCTGAGTTCTTTCTGAATACCATCTTAAATCTCTCTTCTAGATAAGGACTTTGGAACTCTTCAACTAGAAATTTTATTAAAAACTCCTTCAGACCCTGAACTGGTGGTTCCTCTATTTCTACAGGAGGAGCTTCAAACAATTTGTAAATACGACCCTGACGGTCCTGTCTTAAAGCTTCCTTTTCTTCTGCAGTCATAGAGTGAACCTTGCCCTTTGAATACCACCTTACCCACTCTAGATCATTGATGTCGTACCTCAGAGTTACATCAGCCCTTGTTTTAGAACAATCTACTGTTCTAGGGCATTCTATCTTAGCAGGTTGGGCTTGGGCTTGGGGAATTTGGACTTATGGAGTTTCTTTAGGAATAGAGGAGGGAGCTTTTATAGATGATAGGATTTCTTCTTGGGGTACGTGGGTGGGAGAATTTAGGAAGTCAAATGAAGAAGATGATTTTTGGGGTGACTCTGGTTCTGGCTTAGGTGTTACCAAAGGATAGTCTTGATCAGTATCGGAGTCTGTGTCAGACACCAATATGATCTCAAAATTTTCAAATGAAGGGTCAAATACCACCATGGCCGATAATGGATCTATCTCTGCTGGGCCTTCCTGAGCCCCTGAACTTCCTTCCCCTCCCTGTTGTGCTTCCGCTCCCCCTACATTTAGCATCTCCCCCTCAGACTGAACCCTGGGGCGTTTCTCCCCCTCATGATGATCAGGGTCGTCATGATCATCATGCTTCCTTTTATGGGATTCAGCCTGAGGTCTGCACTGTAACTCAATAACTGCAGATTCCAGGCGGTCAATTCTCGCATTTAACTGCTTCTGAATTTGAAGCACAAGCCTTGTCATGGTGTCCATCTTGTCAGAGAGTTCGACAATTTGAGCTTGGACTGATTGGGTTCCTGGTGGCAACTCCTGAGATACAACACCCTTACCCTTTAGAAAAGAGAAAAGGGCGGTATGCTGCTCCTCGGAAGCTGCCTTAAGGGCGTCCAGGTCAGCCCGGGAAACGAACCCGACAGCACGTAGAGCTGCCGTTAGCATCTCGAGAGTGATCCCGTGATGGCCTAAAGTTGATGGCGTTTGTGTGTCAACAATAGGACTTCCTTCCATCCTCTCTGTAGCCCCTGGTGAGGGTGCAAATCCGGAAGTTGTTGGAGCCACCACGGAGGCGTCGTGCACAGTGTTATGGGGTGGGGTGTTAGCTGTGGTTGAAAGAGGGTTGGTCACTGGGGGTGGCATGTGACCTATTTCAACATCACCTCTCTCTGAGTGAGAGGGTGACGGTGTATGTGCTAATTCCCCGTGCAATGAAACAATTTCCCTTATAGGGGAAGCTGAGTGGATGGGAAGGGGTTCGTCGACTACTGGACTAGTGGCCTTTTGCTGACTTGTCTGACTAACAGGGCTTGGAACCCCCTCAGATATGTTACCCTCTGCTCTCAATTGGTCAGAGACGGTTCTTTCAGAATCAACCATCTCTGTCTGCTCTCCTACTACACCCTCCCTCTCTATGGTTACCTCCCTCTCCCCAGAACCCAATATATTGTGAATAACAACCTCCACTCCCTCGTCCTCACTCATTGGAATCTCACCTTCGGAGTAGCATTGATAGTGGAATGTCCAGTATAGGGACATCAGCAGAGTCTGTTGGGATCTTTATTCGTTGAAGAGCGACAATAATGTAGACATCGGCTTTTAGGCGTTCATGTATATCGTCGTCTTGGTCCATTGCATATTGAATGAACAGCTGAAGGAATCGTTGGAAGGGTATGAACTTCCTTCCTCTCTTTGTTCCTCTTTCTTGAATAGGCCGCTTCAGTTAGTCAAAAATGAATGTTGCGTAGTTGTAATGACGGTCGAAAGCAAAGGCAGCAAACACTGCGAGCGCTTGGATAGAAGCTGAGTCATGACCGAAGTGCTTGCCGATAAAGCATTTGTTAATGATGTCGAAAAAGACCCTCCAGTGAGACTGGAGTTGCTTGGTCTTAAATTCAGACAGCTTTGATAGTTGGCCATCATAGCTATAACACCTTGCTTTTTATTTGTATTTTTATTTTAAGTATTTTGAGCAATTTGCGTAAAATGATGTAATTTCGAGATTTAGTATAAATAGGAGTTGGGTGCTCCATTTTCTCACTTTTGCAAAAACTCATATAGCATTACCAGAGCTCCTCTCTCTAGAACCCGAACTTCTCTCTAACTTTTCTCTCAAACCGACCGGCCAAATCTCGAGTTCTATACGTCATCGGAAAGGTCTCGAAGTGTACTACTCGAATCTACCATTGCATGTGAGATTTCATACGGTTTTGAGGTAAGAATCGCCCTTTTCGTTTTCTGCACTTTCGGTTTTGAAGCTACAAATTCGAGTTTATCATTTTAGGCGATTTAAAGCTGATTTCGTATGAGTTTTAGCTAAAATATGGTAGATTATGTATAATATAACTAAACCGAGGCCTATTACTTAGTTTATTTGTGGATTTGAGGCTTGAAAATGCATGTTTAAAGCTGTAGCTTATGAACAAACTCGAGTATGCGTAGAACAAACTCGAAATGCCAAGAACAAGCTCGAATAGAGCTAAACTCGAGACATTGGTTCGAATCTATCAACAGATTCGAATGAGGTTCGAATCTAACTCCATAATTCGAATCTGTCTTCGAATCTAACCCCCTAAATTTCGAATTTAATTGATAAAATTTACGAACAACGCATAAATTAGCAAAATAAATAGCAAAATATTTAGCTAGAAGTTATGGCTTATAGATGTTGGAATATTGAGCTAGCATTATTAATTTAGCACATGTTCTGTAATATTAAACTTCAGATATTATACATAAGCCGTTTAGCCCAGTTGCGAGTCAAAGCCAGTGCCAGAATATATTAAAGCCTAGATAAGCAAGTGCAAGCATTATAAAGCAATTTAAAGCGTAAATAAGCCCGAGCAAGCATTTCAGAGTATTTCAAAGCATTTTCAGTACTGTGAGTAACATTTATTCTTGTTTACATGTTTTATATGAAATTGAGACATAAATTGCTTTTATATGACTTCTTTGGAATTCAATAGACTTTTGTGAGTGAAGGCGAACACTGTGGTACAGGTGATGCCCAGCTTAGCCGGATCTTACATTTGATCTATTAATATGCATATTTATCTGCTATCTGTTTATTGTTCTGCATACTATACAACAAGCTTTGTGTTAGCGTTTCTTTGTGCATCTCATAAGCATTATATTTAGCAAGCAAGCAATTCTGATGCTCACCACTATCCCTAAGCATTATGCGGGTAGCTAGCCCCGCATCACAGATTGATCATCTGTCAGCGGTAAACCCCTAGTGGTGGCATCTCCTTTCTGCGTGAAATGTCTCAATCGTGCAGCATTCTTTCTGGGTATTAAGCAAACAAGCAAGCAAGCAAGCATAACAGCCTTTATAGGCACTTTCGCCTCATATTTTACATGCATTCATGAATATCTGTTTACTCACTAAGCATTAGCTTACAGTTGCTACTCACAATTTTTACAGGAAAAGGTAAAGAACAAGCTGGACCTTCTGCATAGGTCTATTATCTGATCAACCCAGAGGACTTAGCTCACTTTCAGCTTGTGGTATAGCTTTATGATGCCTTGGGTTCTGGGTAGCTGCTTTTATTTAAATTGTGATGTTTTTAGCAACTTAGTACTATAACCTTGTAGCACGTGTAGTGCAAGACTTATTGTAATATTTTATTTAGCTTTATGCATTTATTATTATTCCTGGGATAAGCAAGCGTGTTTTAAAGCAAGGATGTGACAGGATGGTATCAGAGCATTAGTTTGAGGGATTCAAGTGTTAGCAATAACACTTGGACTCAAACTTTTAAGCAAAGATATTAGCTTCGAATGTCTAGGCTTTAACTTGACCTGAGATAGGCTTTGACTTTGCTTTAGGAATTGGGAAGCGGGGTAGAATAGGAGTTATGCCTATTCTTATGCAAGTATTATTTATATAATTTCAGAACATGTCTGGATCTGGTGAAGGAGCTGGAGGTGGACTCACTCCTGAACAGATCATGCAAATTATGCAAACAATGCTTAATGAGAACAATGAGCGTCAAGCTAAGTTCTTGCAAGATCAGTTTCGTGCTCGTGATGAAGCCGAAACTAAGCGTAGAGAAGAACGTAGGAAAAAGCAACACGATGATACTGGACGCCACAACGACGACACCGACGAGGAGGAAGCTCCTGTAGTCCCTCCTAAGGGCTGCAACTTCCGTTATTTCAAGGCTTGCGGAGCTCAACCTTTCAAGGGTGCTGCAAATTCGATCGAAGCGCTTGAGTGGATCACTGGCATCGAGCGGATTTTTCTCATTAGTGACTGTGCTGAAGAGTCCAAGGTCAGCTTTGCTACTACATTGTTCGAGGGAGGCGCTGTTATGTGGTGGAGGTCTCAGGAGAATATGCACGGAGCCAACTGGATTAAGTCCCTATCTTGGGATGAATTCAAAGTTATCTACTTTCGTCAGTACTGCCCAGCTGATGAAAAGAAGCGTTTGGAAGAGAAGCTGATGTCTCTTACTCAGGGAACCAAATCGGTGACTGAGTATGAGATTGAATTTACCCGACTTAGCTTGCTGTTTGACTATCAAGTCGCTACTGAAGAGCGGAAGATCGACTGTTTTCTGATGGGTCTGCATCCCGAATATCAGAAGTTCTTGAAGCACCAGAGATATACCAACTATGCTGACTGTGTTGAAGCTGCTCGAATTCTCGAGCAAGATTTTGTTCGAGCTGGAGGAGTTCCTGCTTCATCTGTTAACCCGACATGTCCATCACCGCCCAAGAAATCGCGCACTGGAAGCTATTCTGGATCTTCATCCAGATATTCTCAGCCACAACAGTCTCAGTACCGACAGTTCAGCTCACCTCCGGCACAGCAAACTCGATCTTATGCGGTACATTCTGAGCCGAGGCAGTATCGCCGCTGCCAGAAGTCACACATTGGGCGTTGTAACCCTAATGATGTGAGGTGCTACGTGTGTAACGAAATAGGACATAGCAGTGAAGAATGTCCTAGCAAAGTTAAAGTTTGCAACAACTGTTTATGCCCTGGACATAATGAGCATGCATGTACGCATCCGTTCAGCATAATTTACCCGAGTGCAGAGCATCATCCGCGATTGCAGCAACAACAATACCGACCTCAGCAACAACATCAGCAACAACAGCAAAGACAAAATCAACCGGCCCGGCATAGCACATCGCGAGGAGGTTCTAGTCGCCGTAACGAGCCAGCTCGGAGTCAGAATCGTGCATTCCAGATAACGGCGGAGCAAGCAAAGGAAATACCAGATGTGGTATCTGGTATGTTTCTCGTTAATTCCGTACCTGCTAGAGTTATTTTTGATTCAGGAGCCAACCGTTCCTTCATATCAAATTCATTTGCATCTAAACTTGGAATTGCACCGACTACTCTACCTGTTATCTTTGATATTGAAACGGCTAGTAATTTAAGTGTGTCTACCGATAAAATTTACCGTGACTGCATCATTTTGCTCGACAACTGTACTTTCCGACTTGACCTTATCCCGATGAACTTTCACGAATTCGACGTCATCGTGGGTATGGATTGGCTTGATCATCATGACGCCATTGTCTGCAAGAAGAAGTTAATAAAGCTCACTACTCCGGATGGCCGCAACATTTGCATCTACGGTGACAGAAAGACAGGTGATATATGCTTAATTTCTG
Source organism: Centrapalus pauciflorus (assembly GCA_020465985.1). Taxonomy (NCBI): domain Eukaryota; kingdom Viridiplantae; phylum Streptophyta; class Magnoliopsida; order Asterales; family Asteraceae; genus Centrapalus; species Centrapalus pauciflorus. The sequence goes on along the minus strand of JAANYP010003384.1, from coordinate 66,614 downwards.
TAGTCAAAGCTAGGAAACATATAGCTAAGGGTTGTGTGTCATAGTTAGCATATGCGATAGATGCTAAGTCTGAAAGAAAGCTTTAGCCGAGGTTCCGATAGCCTCCGAGTTTCCCGATGTCTTTCCCGAGGACATCTCTGGACTCCCGCCAGACCGTCAGGTGGAGTTCAGAATTGATTTAGTGCCCGGCGCGGCATCGATTGCTCGAGCCCCGTATAGACTTGCACCTGCTGAGATGCAAGAAATGATGAAGCAATTGCAAGAATTGCTTGACAAGGGACTCATACGACCAAGTTCATCTCCCTGGGGAGCTCCTGTTTTGTTCGTTAAGAAGAAAGATGGGACTCTCCGGATGTGCATAGATTATAGGGAGTTGAACAAGGTAACAATAAAGAACAAATATCCGTTGCCCAGAATAGACGATCTTTTCGATCAGCTTCAGGGAGCCAGTTATTTCTCAAAGATCGATCTTGGATCTGGGTATCATCAGCTCAAAGTTCATGAACAAGATGTCCCCAAAACAGCTTTCCGTATTAGATATGGGCATTACAAGTTTCTTGTTATGCCATTTGGCCTTACAAACGCTCCTGCGGCGTTCATGGATCTGATGAACCGCGTTTGTAGACCAATGCTTGATAAGTCTGTTATCGTCTTTATAGACGATATTCTCATCTACTCGAAAACCGAAGCTGAGCATGTTGTGCATCTTAGAGAGCTGCTAGAGTTGCTGTGCAAAGAGCGACTTTACGCCAAGTTCTCTAATTGTGAATTTTGGCTGCGACAGGTGCTTGCAATCTCAGTTTATTCATTTTAAGCTTATCTTTTCTTAAATTTCATGCTTAGCGTTAACTTGCAAATCTTGTATCTTATCAGATACAATTCCTTGGTCATGTGATATCTGGTGAAGGAATCTCTGTGGATCCTTCTAAGATAGAAGCCATTCAAAATTGGGAAGCTCCCAAATCAGCTACTGAGATCCGAAGTTTCTTGGGATTGGCGGGTTACTACCGTCGATTCATTAAGGACTTCTCAAAATTAGCCATGCCTCTTACATCTCTTACTCGCAAGAGTGTTCCCTTTATTTGGGAAGAAGCTCAAGAGAACGCGTTCCGAACTTTAAAACAGAAACTCACTGAAGCGCCTATTCTGGCCTTACCCAAAGGCAATGAAGACTTTGTGGTCTTCAGCGATGCTTCATATCAAGGGCTTGGGTGTGTTTTGATGCAAAGAGGCAGAGTCATAGCATATGCTTCTCGCCAACTTAAGGATCATGAAAAGAGTCATCCGACTCATGACCTTGAACTTGCTGCTGTGACTTTTGCGTTGAAAACATGGCGACATTATCTCTACGGCACCAAATGTCAGCTGTATACGGATCACAAGAGCCTTAAGTACATTTTCAGCCAGAAGGAGCTCAACATGCGCCAGCGTCGCTCCATGGAACTCATCAAAGACTATGACTGTGATATTCTGTATCACCCAGGCAAAGCGAATGTGGTGGCCGACGCATTGAGTCGTAAATCTTACTCTGCTAAATGTCTCTATACCTTGACCCATACTTTGTTTTCATCAACTCTGATCGATGAAATTCTCGTTGCTCAAGCCGAAGCCCTAAAAGAAGAAAACCTCAACTCTGAGGATATGAAAGGGCAACTTCAATTCTTAATCGATAACTCTCGCGGCTTGAAACTTTTCAAAAATCGTGTCTGGGTTCCGAAATTTGGTGATGTTCGGCAGAAAATTCTTTCGGAAGCCCACTGTTCTAACTTCTCGGTACATCCTTGCAGCACCAAGATGTACAACGATCTAAAAGCCGAATATTGGTGGCCCGGTATGAAGAGAGACGTAGGCCAATATGTCGATAATTGTGTTACATGCCGATTGGTCAAAGCGGAGCATCAGCAGCCTTATGGCAGTCTACAGCCTCTACCGATTCCCGAGTGGAAGTTCGATCACATCACGATGGACTTTGTGACGAAGCTTCCGACTACGCGAAGACAGCACGATGCAATATGGGTGATTGTGGATCGTCTAACCAAAGTCGCTCATTTCATTCCAATTCACGAGAACTACTCATTGGAGAAATTGGCTAAGTTGTATATAGACGAGATCGTTACTCGACACGGAGTGCCGCTGTCAATCGTTTCAGATCGCGACAGCCGGTTCACTTCGAGGTTCTGGAGTGCTTTACAAGATGGATTAGACACTAAGATCAGAATGAGCACAGCATATCATCCGCAGCCTGATGGACAGAGTGAGCGCACGATCCTTACACTCGAAGACATGTTGCGGGCATGTGTTCTTGAGTTTAGCGGTAGTTGGGACGACCACTTGCCACTAGCAGAATTTTCTTATAACAATAGTTACCACTCATCCATCAAAGCTGCACCTTTCGAAGCCTTATACGGACGCAAATGCCGAACTCCTACGTGTTGGCATGAAGCCGGTGAAGCACCAATCTCCGGTCCCGAGCTACTTCAGCAGACTAATGAAAAGATCAGAATTATTCGCCAACGCTTAGAAATCGCTCAATCTCGACAGAAATCGTATCACGACCGACGCCATAAACCTTTAGAATTCCAGAAGGACGATTATGTCGTATTGAAAGTCTCGCCGATGAAAGGTGTGTTCAGATTCGGTAAGCGTGGCAAGTTAGCACCACGATTCGTTGGTCCTTTCAAGATCACCGAGCGTGTTGGAACTCAATCTTATCTGTTGGACTTGCCGAGCGAACTGTCCAACATACACCCTGTATTCCACGTTTCGCAATTAAGGAAGTGCAAAGAAGATGGCAAAGAAAAGTGGGCCGATCATCTAACTTACAAGATTAATGGAAAAGCTGCAATGTGACGAGCCTGAAGTTATTCTAGAAACAAAGATGAAGAAGTTGAGGAATCGAGAGGTAGCAATGGTATTGGTGCAATGGAGAACTTCTCACGGAACTTCTCAGACCTGGGAATCTGAGCAAGACATGAGAGTTCGATATCCGCATCTGTTTGAGCCTTAGGTACTTCGAGGACGAAGTGCGTGGTGGGCTCATACTATAACACCTTGCTTTTTATTTGTATTTTTATTTTAAGTATTTTGAGCAATTTGCGTAAAATGATGTAATTTCGAGATTTAGTATAAATAGGAGTTGGGTGCTCCATTTTCTCACTTTTGCAAAAACTCATATAGCATTTCCAGAGCTCCTCTCTCTAGAACCCGAACTTCTCTCTAACTTTTCTCTCAAACCGACCGGCCAAATCTCGAGTTCTATACGTCATCGGAAAGGTCTCGAAGTGTACTACTCGAATCTACCATTGCATGTGAGATTTCATTCGGTTTTGAGGTAAGAATCGCCCTTTTCGTTTTCTGCACTTTCGGTTTTGAAGCTACAAATTCGAGTTTATCATTTTAGGCGATTTAAAGCTGATTTCGTATGAGTTTTAGCTAAAATATGGTAGATTATGTATAATATAACTAAACCGAGGCCTATTACTTAGTTTATTTGTGGATTTGAGGCTTGAAAATGCATGTTTAAAGCTGTAGCTTATGAACAAACTCGAGTATGCGTAGAACAAACTCGAAATGCCAAGAACAAGCTCGAATAGAGCTAAACTCGAGACATTGGTTCGAATCTATCAACAGATTCGAATGAGGTTCGAATCTAACTCCATAATTCGAATCTGTCTTCGAATCTAACCCCCTAAATTTCGAATTTAATTGATAAAATTTACGAACAACGCATAAATTAGCAAAATAAATAGCAAAATATTTAGCTAGAAGTTATGGCTTATAGATGTTGGAATATTGAGCTAGCAGTATTAATTTAGCACATGTTCTGTAATATTAAACTTCAGATATTATACATAAGCCGTTTAGCCCAGTTGCGAGTCAAAGCCAGTGCCAGAATATATTAAAGCCTAGATACGCAAGTGCAAGCATTATAAAGCAATATAAAGCGTAAATAAGCCCGAGCAAGTATTTCAGAGTATTTCAAAGCATTTTCAGTACTGTGAGTAACATTTATTCTTGTTTACATGTTTTATATGAAATTGAGACATAAATTGCTTCTATATGACTTCTTTGGAATTCAATAGACTTTTGTGAGTGAAGGCGAACACTGTGGTACAGGTGATGCCCAGCTTAGCTGGATCTTACATTTTATCTATTAATATGCATATTTATCTGCTATCTGTTTATTGTTCTGCATACTATACAACAAGCTTTGTGTTAGCGTTTCTTTGTGCATCTCATAAGCATTATATTTAGCAAGCAAGCAATTCTGATGCTCACCACTATCCCTAAGCATTATGCGGGTAGCTAGCCCCGCATCACAGATTGATCATCTGTCAGCGGTAAACCCCTAGTGGTGGCATCTCCTTTCTGCGTGAAATGTCTCAATCGTGCAACATTCTTTCTGGGTATTAAGCAAGCAAGCAAGCAAGCAAGCAAGCATAACAGCCTTTATAGGCACTTTCGCCTCATATTTTACATGCATTCATGAATATCTGTTTACTCACTAAGCATTAGCTTACAGTTGCTACTCACAATTTTTACAGGAAAAAGGTAAATAACAAGCTGGACCTTCTGCATAGGTCTATTATCTGATCAACCCAGAGGACTTAGCTCACTTTCAGCTTGTGGTATAGCTTTATGATGCCTTGGGTTCTGGGTAGCTGCTTTTTATTTAAATTGTGATGTTTTTAGCAACTTAGTACTATAACCTTGTAGCACGTGTAGTGCAAGACTTATTGTAATATTTTATTTAGCTTTATGCATTTATTATTATTCCTGGGATAAGCAAGCGTGTTTTAAAGCAAGGATGTGACAATAGCCTATGGTAAGTATTTCTTGAAGTGTTTGGGCTGGTGATGGAATGGGTGCATAAGCGCATTTAGTGACTGAGAAGTTTTCAGTGGGGAGGCGGAGAATGTGACGGATGGCTGGAAGGGTGAGCTTGATTGCGACAGAGTCGATAATGGTTGTGAAGTGCGGTTCGACATCATTAACGAAGGTTAAATGATGCCAGAATTGTTATAGGTAAATGATGGGAATGGAGATGGCGGTGGTTAGGGCGTAGAAAATGGGGTGGCCTTTGAGAATATCAAATGTGATATCCTCGGCTTCGTGGCAAAGAATGGAAAGGTCTAGCTGCCGGGCAGATGGGAGCAGGGTTTCTTCCGGCAGCTGTGCATTGTTGTTTGGGATTGGAGGATGGGGGATGGTCAGGGTAATTTGAGGGTCCATGATAACTGTAAACATGCAACACTGTTAGTTTATCAGACTTGTAAAGGAATGAAATATTGATATTAAGTCTGAAATAAGCGTGAATTTGAAACCGTCTATTCTGTTTAAAGCATCAGGACTTTTATCAGTAGAATGTAACTTCTACTGAATAAAGTCCAAAGTTGATCGTTGAGAGACCAATGTTAGAATAGAAGTTTTCACTCAAACACTTATTTAAACTATGGCCAATGATGCATAAGACATGAAATATTTTTGTTGTTTTTGAATTTAATGAAATGCAAAGAAATGGAAAAATTAAAAAAAAATTCTAAGTGTTGAAATTCGGATGAACCGAATTTCGGGTGCAAAGGAAATTCGGGTGGAATGATCTGAATTTCTGGTGGGATAGAAATTCGGATGGAATGATGCATGACATTAAAAACTAAGTATGAAACTAAAAGATGTGGGGGGGGGGGGGGGGGCGAAATTCGGATACTAAGAACTGAAAATGAGGTTCGTCTAAAGCCTTAGTAAAAATATCAGCAAGTTGAAATTCTGTGCCCACAAAATATAACTCAATTGTTCATTTTTCTACGTGATCTTTAATAGAATGATACATGATGTTTATGTGGATACCTGCAAAATCAGCATCTGAAAACGCGGTAAGATCAAAGTTGGTTTCCTCTGGATACCAAAGACCAAGATTTGGTGTAGCCTTAAGCTAACGAAAAATGCGTTTTACCGCAGTTAGGTGAGATTCTTTTGGGTCGGCCTGAAAGTGAGCACAAAGACATGTTGAGAACATTATATCTGGTCTAGTAGCCGTAAGATACAATAGAGAACCAATCATCCCTCTGTAGGTTGTATTGTCGACACTTTTCCCGGCATGATCAGTGTCTAACTTACGGTTTGAAGCCATGGGATTTACGATTCTCGTGCAAGAGTCTAACATATACTTCTTGAAAATGTCAAAAGTATATTTCGACTGGTTCACAAAAATCCCGTTTTCAAGTTGTTTGACTTGTAATCTGAGAAAAAAGTTCATTTCCCCCCATCATACTCATCTCAAACCTGGACTCCATGAGGGATGAGAAATCCTTACAGAAGTTACGGTCAGTAGATCCAAATATGATATCATCAACATATATTTGGACTAGCATTATGTGTTGGCCTTCCCTTTTAGTGAACAATGTTGTGTCTACCACACCTTTGCTGAAACCAACAGAGATAAGAAAATTAGAAAGACTGTCATACCATGCTCAAGGTGTTTGTTTCAAACCATAGAGGGCTTTATTTAGGACATAAACATGTTCCGGTTTATGTTCATCAAGAAATCCTTGAGGTTGTTCAACGTACACCTCTTCGTTGAGTTCACCCTTCAGGAAGGCTGTCTTGACGTCCATTTGGTACACTTTGAAGTCTTTGTGTCCCGCGTAGGCCAAGAATATTTCGATCGCTTCTATCCGTGCAACTAGAGTGAAGTTCTCGTCATAATCTATGCCTTCTTGCTGTCGGTAGCCTTTGGCGACAAGTCTTGCTTTATTTCTTACCACGATACCATTTTCGTCTCGTTTGTTCTTAAAGATCCACTTTGTTCCGATGATGGTTCGGTCCTTGGGTTTGGGAACTAACCGCCATACTCTAAGCTGTTCGAACTGGTTGAGTTCTTCTTGCATAGCGACAATCAAGTCTGGGTCTTTCAAGGCTTCATCCACACGATCAGGCTCTATCATGCTAAGGAATGATGCAAAGAGACATTCATTAGCTGATGCCCTTCGAGTTTGGACCCCGGTAGTGATATCACCAATGATTTGTTTGGTTGGGTGACTCCGGGTCCATTTCGTCTTGTGTGGAAGGGGTGAACGTGATGGAATCTCAGTGATAAGTGTGGGGATGAATGAAGAGTTATGGTAGATGGTTTCGAATGAAGGTACCACTGATTCCGGTTCAGGTTCGGTTTGATTTGCTAGAGGGATAATGTTTGGAACTATGTGTGAGGGCATTATAGGAGTGGATTCAACTGGAGATGTGTGTGTTGATGAAGTGGAAGGTGGAGGTGATGAGGTGGAGGGCGTATGGATTGATGTGATGATTGGTTGAGGTTCAGCAGTTGGATCTGTGGATGTGTTAACTGCAAAAGAAGAACCAGGAGAATGATTAGTACTAGAACCAAAAAATTCTACATAAAACGGATCAAATAAATTAACTAAGTCAGAAGCAGAAAAAGAAGAAGATTGAGTTGAGTCTCCAGGCATTGGTGTAATGCGTGGTCCTGATTGGTCAACTTCCGGAGCCATTTCAGCCATTTTATTGAATGTGACATGCACACTCTCATTGACTGTCCTGGTGCGAGTGTTGAATGCACGTGCCTTCGAATTTGATGAGTATCCAATGAAGATTGCTTCATCCACTTTCTCGTTGAACTTCCCGAGGTTGTCCTTGTCGTTTAGCATGTAACACCTTCAACCAAACACTTGTAAGTACTTGATAAAAGGAACTTTATTAAAAAAGAGTTGGTAAGGAGTTTTATTGAAGCGCTTATGGATTATGGAGCGATTTTGCGTGTAGCAAGCTGTTGACACGGTTTCGGCCCACAAGAATGAAGGTAGCTTTGAGTATGTCAGCATTGTGCGAGCGGCTTCCACGAGGGTACGGTTACGCCTCTCAACGATTCCATTTCGTTGAGGCGTTCTAGTAGCTGAAAACTGATGATGAATACCTTTGGATCGAAGGAAGCTCTCAACTACCGAATTCTTGAATTCCGTGCCATTGTCAGATCGGATAGATTGTACGAAAAGCTGCTGTTGGGTTTCAACACTCTTGATAATATCTATGATTTCTTGAGCTGTCTCGTCCTTGAATCGCAAGAATTTCACCCACGTATATCGCGAATAGTCGTCCACGATTACCAACACGTATCGCTTCCCTTTTATGCTTTGTGTTCGCATGGGACCACACAAATCCATGTGAAGTAACTCCAACACTCTCTTTCATGATGGTCCGGGTTTTGATTTGTGAGAAGACCTTTTCATCTTTCCTTTCTCACATGCTCCACACAGATGGTCCTTTTCATAACGAAGTTTTAGGAGTCCCTTAACCAGTTGTTCGAACCTAGCTTGTTTAAATTCTCAAAGTTCAAATGGGATTACCTTCGGTGCCATAACCAAGAGTCTTTTGACAATGTGACACCCTTGCCACATTAACCACCATTACAACACACCCAGGATTAATCACCAACACATAATTTCATAATGATCTGATAGCTTAATTACAGTGCGGAAGCATAAAATACAAAATAAAGTAATACAAATTTGTGTCCAACACCCTACGGTGCTACATAGGTTACACGTCTAAGTCTACAAGCTCAAAAGCATTACATCATCCCCAAATTTATTTCAACAGAAATTAATAAACCAAATATCAATTTAGACAGTAAAAATCTTCAAATACATCAACAGACGTCCTAGCTAGATGGTCCCGCCGCAGATTTCCCTTTTCCTGTAAAAAGTCAACAACTGAGGGGTAAGCGAATTGCTTAGTGAATACCATATGATTTTACACATTCTACAAATCTTTATGATGCCACCCAGAGTAACCGCGGTAACACATACCGTATACTCCACACGTACTCAAAGTACGCAACCCCGAGCCCGCAGCCCCTTCGAGCTGACACTCGGCATTAAGAAACCCACCATACTGAGGCAAACATACCATCGGGTATGTCATACTGTCTATCCTGACCATAGAGGTGTCAAACTCTTGGCTCATATAGCACAGTAACATCAGAGTACAGATGCGACCATGCAGGTCCATCAACAGAATGCACAACAAAAGAAAGGACATGCAACGAGTATGAATGTGCATCAATCTATATATACGCAAGTTAATAGAGTGTCAAACGAAAGTGAAACAACATGCCTCAGTAGGCATAGCAAACATAAAGCAGATGCAGACATGCTAAAATCAAAGGTACTCACAGCGGGTGCGTTATTAAACTTTAAGTTATCTTATATCTCCTCGGGCTTTCAACCGGATCACAAAGTACCCCACTGTGGGTTAAACAACACCACAAGGGACATGTTACATTTTCATAAATAAAACATATCATACATATGTTTGATATCAATATTAAAGTGTCACGTCATTCGAAACCTTCATCCAAAACTCATATTTAAATCCTCTTACTTGATGGTTTTATTATTCTCAATTATCCCCTTTATTGATACCATCAATCTCTCGTTTAATAATAAGTTCCATCAAGTTTCTCAAATTAATGCGTCAATCCTTCGAAATTATAATCCGAAATTATACCTTAGATCCCCAATTTCTGGGATTGCCAATTTGTCCAGAATTTATCATTATATATTACTGAATTTAAGAAGGTCCGACCGTTTCTATTTTATTTTCAAAAATCAAACCCCAACCAAGATGACTATATATATATATATATATATATATATATATATATAAAAAGTTTAACCATCAAAGGTTTCACTAAAAAGTTTCACCATCAAAGGTTTCACTAAAAAGTTTCACCATCAAGGTTTCACTAAAAAGTTTCACCATCAAAGGTTTCACTAAAAAGTTTCACTATCAAAGGTTTCACTAAAAAGTTTCACCATCAAAGGTTTCACTAAAAAGTTTCAGTAGTGTTTATAGTTCCTCCAATGCAACCCGAATCCAAGTTTTCAGCTACCAATTTGAGGTTTCCTTTGATTCTTGATTTGAGATAAAGAACCCGTGGGTTTTTCTTTTAAAGAGAGAGAGCAGAGAGTTGAGATTTTGTTGAAATGAAAGACTTTGAAGTCTTTTATTTCCAACTTTTGGCTATTAACACCTTTAACCCCTCAACTTATCTATCTTTCATCAAATAAAGATTCCCCTCTTTATTTCATCATCATTATAATTTTTAATCGTCATTCTAAATAAATTATACTTCGAAATTCTAAAATTTCTTAATTCCTTAAAATAGCAACCAACTTCTTAAACTCCATTAAATTAAGATTCAATCTTTATTTTACCCTTTCAACCACTTAATAATAATTATATTAACTTAATAAATTGAAATTATCAATTTCTAAATCAAACAACCAACTTTTATAATTATTCCAAATGCAATCCAACTTAAATTAAAAATTTAAACTAATAAACCACAAATACAATAATTTAATTTCTAGGATGTTACAGACAAGGCTTTTGATAATAGGCAGATGTTATCATTGACCATAAGCTTAGCTACGTCTATGGTGTAAAACTCTATTAACCTGCTCTGTCTACTCCCCTGACCAAGTCTTATCAGTGAAGGCCAATTGGGCCTCATTCCTATACTCGTACCCCTGCTGGTTAAACCCGTCGTAGCCTATCCCAATATCTAAATTAAATAAATGGCGTAGGATTTGTGCATTCATCGCCACGTCCCTACCATGGACGGTACATATCAACCTAAAGTCATTCACTGAACGACCTGTCTCCCTCCATAGGGTAGACATCCACTCGACTACATCGGCCTGATAAATATCGTGGCCGCCCAACTCAAGCACACTTTCCCACCTAAATAGTCAAAAAGGTATGGGATCCCGTAGTCCTCAAAATCACTCCTCTTAACCCTCTTTTCGGCTAACACTTTATTTGAATATTTCTTATACAAAAACAAGTGTGTTCTACTGTGTTCGGGGTGTTGAGATAATAGGAGGTTTGTAGACCAATCTATCGGGACATTAACATTTTGAGTTAGTTGCCTCGTTCTCCTCGACATCTACAATTTGTACCAACCAACCACAATATGTATGAGATAAATTAAATAATGTAACCTATATTGCAAATTGCACAATTACGCTTACTTAAAAAATGCAAATACACACACACACACACACACACACACACACACACTCTTTTACGCTCACATTTTGCATTATATATATAAAGTCTATAATTTGCCATTATTTTAAGCACTAAACATTTATCATATTTTAATAAAAATCATTTAGCACATAAAAATTAATTTTTAAGCTAAAGACCCAAGTTTTATGGTTTTAACAATATATGCACATTTAGGCAACCAACTTTATAAATTCAAATTAATTTCTAGAAATTAACCATGGCAAATTAACAAACTTAACAAATAAACACATATCTCATAGAACATACATCAAGGTTATAATCAAATTCATGCAATTTCACATACTTTGACTCTAAAAGTCAAAATCACCATGAAAACTCCATGGATGACCATGAAGCTCAAGCTTTCTTTTTGCTCAGAAAGTATGAAATAAGTTGCAATAACTCAATAAAAACACTAACATTGGTGATTGGAAGCTTAACTTGGTACAAATCTAGCTTTTTTTTCTTCACCACTTTCTCTACCCAAAAATCTTCAAAATGGATGAAACTACCCACAAAGAGGTGATTTCTAGCCTAGATCTTGGATATTTATGAAAATGTGGGTGTTTTGAAGCTTAAATTTGCAAATTTTGGGCACAAAATGTTTTTGGGAGAGAGCCGCACATCCAACCGTAGAAATGAAAAGTGATGCTCAAATCTGGTTTTAAGATCGATGGGACGCCCCCCTACGCCCAACTCTGCTGAAAATTCAAATTTTTACTATTTTGGTACGCGGGACTGTAAATCTTTCTAATTTTTGATATAGAATGTAGTCTAAGAAATTTTTGTGAGGGCTAAATTAATTAATTAATCTTATCGTTATAACCTACCCTCCCTAACTTAGACTTTTGTGACGTCCTCGTCACATTAAAATTAATTTATCGGTTAAGATCATAGAAAGATAGATCGGTACATATTCCTTATCTATAATAATTAAAGTTAAACAAACAAATAATAAACAATCAAAATTCAACTTTTACAATTCAGCTTTAAAAATAAACATCACACTTTATAATTAAAAATAAAAATAAAGTACTATTACAATCCAAATAAACGTAAATACCCAAACAAAACAAAATAAACCACCACATCAGAAATACATCAAATCATACTTAATGTTTTAGCACGAATAATTAAAACTAATATTCAAGTAATTATAAAATCAACATTCGGCCGGAGGTGCGACAATCTCTTCCAACTCTCCGACAGTGATCTGAAGATTGGTGAGCCAGTCTGAGTAACTTTGAAACAGTTTCGCATGTTTGTTTTGCTCCTCTTGCAACTTTTCAATATTCTTCACCAATTCTTTGTTTGCATTTAGTATGCTACCCATGACGTCCTTCAAAATGTTAATTTGAGATCTCATCAAGTCTTCGATTGTTACTTTTTCCCATGATCTGTCATCCTCTTTGTCGTTTTGTCCTTCAGGGTTGTCGAGTACAATGAATGGGATTTGGGGTTACTTTAGAGCTTTTTGGACAAAAATTTTGATAGCATAGATGGTTTTTCTCGAAAACTAGCCCTAACATTGTGACTCTAGTGAACCAAATCTCATTTGGGTTAAGGTATTTAATTGGCATTTGTTCCGACACAGCTTTCTTAATAATAAATAGCTCAGTTAGCATACGTCAGTGTGGATAATTCATCCTTTGATCTGGGAAACTACACTCCCACAGGTTTTCCATTATTATGTACCCTAAGGATATGGTCGGGTATCCAGTCATTAACGCATGCACTAACAGTATCTTTAGGGATCTAACAACAGTGGTGTCTTGACTTCTGGGAAGCAAGTTGAGGATAACAAACTTCCATAGCACCTTAGCTAGTGGACATAAGTCCCCTCTATTATAGTGGACATATTCTCTCGCCTCCTCTATTGACATTCCAAATACCATGGCTAACATCCCATCTCATTTCTTAGACCATCCACCAATTTGACTCGCTCTACCCCCTTGAAGGTCTAAAGATGACCAAAATTCCCTAGGCCTTGGGATATCTGCGTCTATACCGAATTCCTCATAAAGGATTTTCTTAGATATTGACACTTTCTTGTTTCCTACTGTAACATCCTCGGATTAAAATTATTATAATTGAAGTTTATTAAGTTTAAATTTGTAAGTTAAGTTGATTTATGAAAGTTGGTTGCTATTTTGAGAAATTATGAAGCTTTGGAATTTTGAATTATTATTATGATTTATAATTGTTAGTAAGGGTAAAACTAAGACAAACTCAGTATTTATTGGAACCGGATAAGTTAAGGGGCTAAAAGTGTCAAAAGTTGAAATTATGGAATAAAAGGCCCTTAGTCTTTCATTTTGAACTAACTCACTCTCTCTCTACAACTATACTCTCTCGGCTCTCTCTCTCTAAAATATTCAAGATCATCAAAACTTGGATTCGAAGTCTGAAAATCTGGATTAAGGTTGTTTGGGAGGAACTAAAACATCTGCAAGAATCGATTTAAGGTAAACATTTCACTAATTCTTCGAAATTTATGGTTTTGGTTCGGATTTGTTAAAATCCGAAAATGAAATTTAAGGTTGCAAATGTTTATGCATGTATGATGTTATTGTGGGTTAGTTTAAATCTAGTATATAAGATGCTATGTACAAAATTTCAGCTTCTGATTCGCACTATAAGTATGATTTTCGAAGATTTGTGTGTGTTTTAGTGTGTGTGTTCGAAAAATGATGAAAAAGGTTGAAAAGGTTGTGATTTGGTGCATGAAAGAGGTTAATGATAGTGTTAAAGTGGTTGAAATTAAGTGTATTTTAGTTGGTATAATTTATTTCATGTATTGAATTAGTACCAAAAATGAAGGAATTAAATCTGGAAATTTTATAAACTTAGAACAAATTCGAATGGGGTTGGGGTCCGAATTCGGATCCGAGATGAACTCGGATCTGGTCCGAATTCGGATGGGCCCAGATTTCAGATTAGCAAAATAATTTCCAAGTAGTGATATTTCGGTTGAGGTCCGAATTCGGATATGGACCGAATTAGGATATGGTCCGAATTTGGCATAGGTCCGAAATAGGGCATATATTGAGAACCGAATTGGGGGTCCGAATTCGGGTGGGGTCCGAATTCGGACATGGATCCGAATTTGGGATCAAAAATGGTAAAACTTATAAAAATTAAGTTTTATGGAATTAAACAAGATATTAACACAATGTGTTGTTACAAATGACTTACAGGTCCCTTGTGGTGTTGTTTAACCCACAGTGGGGTACTTGGTTGATCCGGTTGAAATCCCGAGGAGAAATAAAATTTGATTAAAGATAAAAACGCACCCACTGTGAGTACCTTTGATTTTAACATTGCTGCATCTGCATTATGTTTGCATTGCCTGCTGAGGCATGTTGTTTCATGTTCGTTTGGCATTCTACTAACATGCGTTTATGTTGATGCACATTCATATTTGTTGCATGTCCGTTCATTTGTTGTGCATCTTTTCGATGGACCTGCGTGGTCGCATCTGTACTCTGATGTTACTGTGCTATATGACCAAGAGTTTGACACCTCTGTGGTCAGGATAGACAGTAGGTCATCCCCGATGTAATGTCTGCCTCAGATGGTTGGTTGTTCTTATGCCGAGTGTCAGCTCGAAGGAGCTGCGGCTCAGGTTTGCGTACTTGGAGTACGTGTGGGGTATACGGTATGTGTTACCGCGGTTACCCTGGGTGGCATCATAATGATTTGTAGAATGTGTGAAAATCATCTGGTATTCACTAAGCTTTAGCTTACCCTTTCAGTTGTTATATTTTTTACAGGAAAAGGGAAATCCGCTGCGGGACCATCTAGCTAGGAAATCTATTGAAGTGATTGAAGATTTCTATCGTTTTCTTTGGTATTTGGATTATGGAATTATTGTTGTAATAAATTTGGGATAATGTAAAATGTTTGAGTATGTAGACTTAGACATGTAACCTTGTAGCACCATAGGGTGTAGATTCAGTTGTAATATTTAAGAATGTTTATGTACTTATGTATTTTGCTTCCGCATTATTATTAAGCTATCAGATCATTATGTTAAGTGTTTGTTGGTGATTAATCCTGGGTGAATGGTAATTGGTGGTTAATGTGGCAAGGGTGTCACAGCGTATGGTATCAGAGCAGTAGTTTGAGATTCAAGTGTCCGTGAGGTCTTGGTCTCAAACATTAAGTGTTGATATGTAGTGATACTAAGTAATGATCTGAACTAAGATAGGTTACGATCTAGTAATCATAAGAATATTGACTATCATACGGGACAATTGGGTGGTGTCTATAAATAAATGACATGTTACTAAATAAGTTATATGTTTCATATTTCAGAACATGTCTGGAGGAGGAATGACACCAGAAGAGACGAGAGAAATGATGCTAGCCATGATGGCTGAGCAAAATCGGATGATTCAGGACCAGTTTCGGGCTCGAGATGAGGCCGAAGCTAAACGAAGAGAAGACAAAAGGAAGAATAAGGAAAAGGAGGGAGGAAACAATGACGAGCAAGATGACAACACTGGGTCATCTAATAAGCCCAGGGGTTGTCGTTTCAAGGACTTTAAGGGAAATGGAGCCGTTGAATTTACTGGGTTGGGGGATGCTGTTACTGCACTGGAGTGGATAACAGCTACAGAAAGGACTTTCCGAATCAGCGATTGTGCTGAGAAGGATATGGTCCGATTCGCTACTGCCATGTTCACCAAAGAC
This sequence comes from Centrapalus pauciflorus, assembly GCA_020465985.1. Classification (NCBI taxonomy): domain Eukaryota; kingdom Viridiplantae; phylum Streptophyta; class Magnoliopsida; order Asterales; family Asteraceae; genus Centrapalus; species Centrapalus pauciflorus. The sequence continues at coordinate 50,828 of JAANYP010003384.1, read as the reverse complement.
GCAATAATGTGGTGGAACTCGATGGTGAATGCGTTAACCTTGGAAAGAGTATCTGTTATGACATGGGCTGAGTTTACTGATATCTTCACTCAGCAGTATTGCCCGGCCGATGAGCGCCGAAGATTGGAGGCTAAATTTATGACGCTGATTCAGGGGACTAAGTCTGTGTCCCAGTATGCCGTAGAGTTTACGAGGCTGAGTTTGTTCGCGCCACATCAAGTAGATACCGAGGAGAGGAAAGTGACCAGGTTTGAGGCTGGTCTTGATTTGGAGATTCGAAGGGTGATGAGCAACGTACGCTACCCCACATTTGCTGGTTTACTGGAAGCCGCCAGGAATGTGGAACAGATCTTGGGTATGTCGGGATACGTGATGGGGTCCGCTGCCGCTTCAGTCAACCCAACTCAACCTTCACCACCGAAACGCCAACGCGAAGGAGGTTATTCTGGTTCTTCACGATCATCGCAGTACTCGCCGCAACAGTCCTTCCGTCGACAGTCTAGTTCTTCTGGTCGCGCACGTGCTTACTCTATCAACACCGAGCCGCAGTATTGTAACAAGTGTCATCTGGAACACTTCGGTAAGTGCACCAACGGGCGTGCGTGTTTTTGCTGCGGAGAGTTGGGCCACTTTCAAAATGAATGCCCACGGAGATCTGATGCTTGCCATAAGTGTGGAGTATGGGGGCACTATAGTCGGAATTGTCGAAAGAATACCCCAGCAGTTGCTGCTCCAACATCAACACGATCTTCAGGAGGTTCAAGCGGCGGTTCAGTTAACCGAGGTCGGGGTCAGTCGCAAAGGGCACCGGCTCGTGCCTTTCAAATCACTGCAGAGGAGGCTAGGGAAAACCCGGAGGTGGTCACGGGTATGTTTATTGTAAACTCTTTACTTGCAAGAGTATTATTTGACTCGGGTGCCAATAGATCGTTTGTATCTACTATGTTTGCACAACAACTTGCCATGCCTTTGTCTAAGCTATCTGCTGTATTAGATATTGAAACTGCTAGCAACACCTTAGTCAAAGTAGATCATGTATACCGAAACTGCACTTTAGTGATTGAAGATGTAGTCTTCAATTTGGACTTGATTCCGATCGAGTTTAGTGAATTTGATGTGATTATCGGGATGGATTGGTTGATAGAGAATGAAGCCCATATAGTGTGTAAGAAGCGTATGATCAAGATAACTACTCCGGAGGGGCGTGAGATCTGTATTTATGGGGATAGGAGAAGTGGGGATCTGTGTTTGTTGACTGTTGCAAAAGCTCGAAAGCTTGTTGCAAAGGGATGTGACGCCTACCTGGCATATGCTATAGATGCCAAGGCTGAGAAGAAGACGTTGGCCGATGTGCCTGTTGTTTCACAATTCCCGGATGTGTTTCCGGAAGACTTGTCTGGCGTGCCGCCTGAGAGACAAGTGGAATTTAGGATTGATCTGATCCCGGGAGCTGCACCGGTAGCTCGTTCTCCTTATCGCCTTGCCCCACCGAGATGAAAGAGATGATGACACAACTCCAGGAGTTGTTAGACAAGGGTTTTATTCGACCAAGTTCATCGCCGTGGGGAGCTCCGGTATTATTTGTTAAGAAGAAGGATGGCACCATGAGGATGTGCATCGATTACCGGGAGCTGAATAAATTGACGATCAAGAACAAGTATCCGTTGCCGCGGATAGATGACTTGTTTGACCAGTTACATGGAGCTTGTGTGTTTTCTAAGATTGACTTGAGGTCGGGATATCATCAGTTAAAAGTTAGAGAGGAAGATGTGCCTAAAACTGCTTTTAGGACACGTTACGGGCATTACGAGTTCTTGGTTATGCCTTTCGGGTTAACCAATGCCCCGGCTGTCTTTATGGATTTGATGAACCGAGTTTGCAGACCGATGTTGGACAAGTCGGTAATTGTTTTTATAGATGACATTTTGGTGTATTCAAAGTCTGAAGCCGAACACGCTGGTCATCTAAAAGAGTTATTGGAATTGTTAAGAAAGGAAAGGTTGTATGCCAAGTTCTCAAAATGTGAGTTTTGGCTGCAACAGATTCAATTTTTAGGGCATGTGATATCGGGGGCCGGAATTTCTGTAGATCCGGCTAAGGTAGAAGCGGTAAGAAATTGGGAACCGCCTCGCTCAGCTACGGAAGTCAGAAGTTTCCTTGGGCTGGCAGGCTATTATAGGAGATTCATTAAGGACTTTTCAAAGATTGCAGTCCCTTTAACGATGTTAACAAAGAAGAATGCACCGTTTGTATGGGAAACTGTGCAGCAGGAGGCGTTTGACATTTTGAAAAAGACGTTAAGTGAAGCACCGATACTTGCCCTACCAGAGGGTAATGAGGACTTAGTGGTATACACGGATGCTTCTAAGTTGGGACTTGGCGCTGTACTGATGCAGCGTGGGAAGGTAATTGCTTATGCTTCAAGGCAGTTGAAGCAGCATGAGAAGAACTACTCAACTCATGATCTTGAGTTGACTGCGGTAACATTCGCTTTGAAGTTATGGAGGCATTATCTTTACGGGACTAAGTGTCAGTTATACACTGACCATAAGAGTTTAAAATACATATTTAGTCAGAAGGAGCTCAATATGAGGCAGAGACGTTCGATGGAACTTATAAAGGATTACGATTGTGAAATCCTTTATCATCCTGGGAAGGCTAATGTGGTAGCCGATGCTTTGAGTCGCAAAGCATATGCCAAGGATTGCTGTTACACGTTAACATCTACTATGTTAACATCCACTATTATTGATGATGTCAAGGCCGCTCAAGAGGAAGCCTTGAAAGACGAGAATGTTGGTGCTGAGGATATAAGGGCACAGATTAAGAATATGGAAACGAGCGAATCGGGTCTGAAAGGAGTTTACGGAAGAATCTGGGTGCCAAAGTATGGAGGCATGAGAAATGTGATAATAGAAGAAGCTCATCAGTCTAAGTTTTCTGTACATCCCGGGAGCACAAAGATGTACAACGAGCTGAAAGCAGACTTCTGGTGGCCCGGATTAAAGAAAGATATCGGACAGTACGTGGAGAGATGCCGAACTTGTCGGTTAGTGAAAGCCGAACACCAGCAACCATACGGTAGTTTGCAACCGCTTCCCGTTCCGGAATGGAAGTGGGAACACATAACGATGGATTTTGTTACAAAGTTGCCGAAGACTAGGCGTCAACACGATGCAGTTTGGGTGATAGTCGATAGGTTAACTGAGTCCGCACACTTTATTCCGATTCGGGAAGGATATTCTCTGGAAAGGTTAGCACAGATCTATGTGGCTGAGATAGTTGCTAGACATGGAGTACCGAAGTCCATAGTATCAGATCGAGACAGCCGATTTACTTCCAACTTCTGGTCGGCATTACAGGAAGGGTTAGGAACGAGGATTGCTATGAGTACGGCTTACCGTCCGCAAACCGATGGTCAAAGTGAAAGGACTATCCTGACACTTGAAGATATGATGCGGTCGTGTGTGTTGGACCTTGGTGGCAATTGGGACGATCATTTGCCACTGATCGAGTTTTCATATAACAACAGTTACCACGCGACGATCAAGAAAGCGCCGTTTGAGGCATTGTATGGGAGAAGATGTAGGACTCCTACATGTTGGAGGGAAACCGGTGAAACGCCGATTGCTGGGCCGGCATTACTACAAGAAACGAATGAAAAGATTCAGTTGGTGCGACAGAATATGAAGGCGGCTCAGGATCGCCAGAAAAGTTATTACGACAGGAGGCACAAGCCAATCAATTTCGATGTAAATGATTGGGTTTATTTGAAGGTTTCACCTATGAGAGGTGTTACCCGTTTTGTAAAAAGAGGAAAGTTGGCTCCGAGATTCGTCGGACCATTCAGGATTACTGAGAGAATAGGAAATCAATCGTATCGTTTGGAGTTACCTGAAGAAATGTCGGGCATACATCCGGTGTTCCATGTGGGGAACCTTAGAAAGTCGTTTACAACCGAAAACGAGGATTGGGCTGATCACACCGAGCTAAAGATTGACGAAAGGCTCCGGTATGTTGAAGAGCCGGAGTGTGTGCTAGATACGAAAGTAAAGAAGTTGAGAAGCAAGGAAATAGAGATGGTGCTTGTTCGTTGGAAGCATCACAAAGGAGCAAATCATACGTGGGAGCCTAAGTCTGAGATGTTAAAGAAATATCCGCAACTTTTCATATCCGAGTAACTTCGAGGACGAAGTTGAGCGTGGTGGAGCCCATGCTGTAACATCCTCGGATTAAAATTATTATAATTGAAGTTTATTAAGTTTAAATTTGTAAGTTAAGTTGATTTATGAAAGTTGGTTGCTATTTTGAGAAATTATGAAGCTTTGGAATTTTGAATTATTATTATGATTTATAATTGTTAGTAAGGGTAAAACTAAGACAAACTCAGTATTTATTGGAACCGGATAAGTTAAGGGGCTAAAAGTGTCAAAAGTTGAAATTATGGAATAAAAGGCCCTTAGTCTTTCATTTTGAACTAACTCACTCTCTCTCTACAACTATACTCTCTCGGCTCTCTCTCTCTAAAATATTCAAGATCATCAAAACTTGGATTCGAAGTC
>JAANYP010003384.1:34213-44916 GCA_020465985.1 Centrapalus pauciflorus | reverse complement strand
CCAAATGTGGTCGTAGGTGTTTAAAAGTGTTACCATATGCTCTTTTAAGGGAGGAAAACTTGTATTTTGTGTGACTATTGTTCATGCAATGGCCACTTTATTTTTATTTGAATGTGGCTGATTGCAACCATTTGGTCACATAACGAGTGTGTTGTTGTGGGCTTTGGTCACATAAAATTATGCCAAATGTGGCCTCAAGTGTTAAAAGGTGTAATCATATGCTCTTTTAAGTGAGGTAAACTTGTATTTTTTGTGACTATTGTCCATGCAAAGGCCACTTTTTTTTTATTTGTGTGTGGTTGATTGCAACCATTTGGTCACACAACGAGTGTGTTGTTGTGGGCTTTGGTCACATAAAACTATACCAAATATGGCCGTAGGTGTTAAAAAGTGAGACCATATGCTCTTTTAAGTGAGGTAAACATGTATTTTGTGTGACTATTGTCCATGCAATGACCACTTAATTTTTATTTGAATGTGGCTGATTGCAACCATTTGGTCACATAACGAGTGTGTTGTTGTGGGCTTTGGTCACATAAAATTATGCCAAATGTGGCCTCAAGTGTTAAAATGTGTAATCATATGCTCTTTTAAGTGAGGTGAACTTGTATTTTTGTGACTATTGTCCATGCAAAGGCCACTTTATTATTATTTGTGTGTGGCTGATTGCAACCATTTGGTCACACAACGAGTGTGTTGTTGTGGGCTTTGGTCACATAAAACTATGCCAAATGTGGCCGTAGGTGTTAAAAAGTGAGACCATATGCTCTTTTATGTGAGGTAAACTTGTATTTTGTGTGACTTTTGTCCATGCAATGGCCACTTTATTTTTATTTGAATGTGGCTGATTGCAACCATTTGGTCACATAACGAGTGTGTTGTTGTGGGCTTTGGTCACATAAAATTATGCCAAATGTGGCCTCAAGTGTTAAAATGTGTAATCATATGCTCTTTTAAGTGAGGTGAACTTGTATTTTTTGTGACTATTGTCCATGCAAAGGCCACTTTATTTTTATTTGTGTGTGGCTGATTGCAACCATTTGGTCACACAACGAGTGTGTTGTTGTGGGCTTTGGTCACATAAAACTATGCCAAATGTGGCCGTAGGTGTTAAAAAGTGAGACAATATGCTCTTTTAAGTGAGGTAAACTTGTATTTTGTGTGACTATTGTCCATGCAATGGCCACTTTATTTTTATTTGTGTGTGGCTGATTGCAACCATTTGGTCACATAACGAGTGTGTTGTTGTGGGCTTTGGTCACATAAAATTATGCCAAATGTGGCCTCAAGTGTTAAAATGTGTGACCATTTGTTCTTTTAAGTGAGGTAAACTTGTATTTTGTGTGACTATTGTCCATGCAATGGCCACTTTTATATGTGTGTGTGTCTGATTGCAACCATTAGGCCACCCAACGAGTGTGTTGTCGTGCGCTTTGCTCACGTAAGCGTATGCCAAATATAGGTGTTAAAAAGTGTGATCATATGCTCTTTTAAGTGAGGTAAACTTGTATTTTTTGTGACTATTGTCCATGCAATGGCCACTTTATTTTTATTTGTGTGTGGCTGATTGCAACCATTTGGTCACACAACGAGTGTGTTGTTGTGGGCTTTGGTCACATAAAACTATGCCAAATGTGGCCGTAGGTGTTAAAAAGTGTGACCATATGCTCTTTTAAGTGAGGTAAACTTGTATTTTGTGTGACTATTGTCTATGCAGTGGCCACTTTATTTTTATTTGTGTCTGACTGATTGCAACCATTTCGTCACACAACGAGTGTGTTGTTGTGGGTTTTGGTTACATAAAGTTATGCCAAATGTGGTCGTAGGTGTTTAAAAGTGTTACCATATGCTCTTTTAAGGGAGGAAGACTTGTATTTTGTGTGACTATTGTTCATGCAAAGCCCACTTCATTTTTATATGAATGTGGCTGATTGCAACCATTTGGTCACATAACGAGTGTGTTGTTGTGGGCTTTGGTCACATAAAATTATTCCAAATGTGGCCAAAAGTGTTAAAAGGTGTAATCATATGCTCTTTTAAGTGAGGTAAACTTGTATTTTTTGTGACTATTGTCCATGCAAAGGCCACTTTATTTTTATTTGTGTGTGGTTGATTGCAACCATTTGGTCACACAACGAGTGTGTTGTTGTGGGCTTTGGTCACATAAAACTATGCCAAATGTGGCCGTAGGTGTTAAAAAGTGAGACCATATGCTCTTTTAAGTGAGGTAAACATGTATTTTGTGTGACTATTGTCCATGCAATGGCCACTTTATTTTTATTTGAATGTGGCTGATTGCAACCATTTGGTCACATAACGAGTGTGTTGTTGTGGGCTTTGGTCACATAAAATTATGCCAAATGTGGCCTCAAGTGTTAAAAGGTGTAATCATATGCTCTTTTAAGTGAGGTAAACTTGTATTTTTTGTGACTATTGTCCATGCAAAGGCCACTTTTTTTTTATTTGTGTGTGGTTGATTGCAACCATTTGGTCACACAACGAGTGTGTTGTTGTGGGCTTTGGTCACATAAAACTATGCCAAATGTGGCCGTAGGTGTTAAAAAGTGAGACCATATGCTCTTTTATGTGAGGTAAACTTGTATTTTGTGTGACTTTTGTCCATGCAATGGCCACTTTATTTTTATTTGAATGTGGCTGATTGCAACCATTTGGTCACATAACGAGTGTGTTGTTGTGGGCTTTGGTCACATAAAATTATGCCAAATGTGGCCTCAAGTGTTAAAATGTGTAATCATATGCTCTTTTAAGTGAGGTGAACTTGTACTTTTTTTGACTATTGTCCTTGCAAAGGCCACTTTATTTTTATTTGTGTGTGGCTGATTGCAACCATTTGGTCACACAACGAGTGAGTTGTTGTGGGCTTTGGTCACATAAAACTATGCCAAATGTGGCCGTAGGTGTTAAAAAGTGAGACCATATGCTCTTTTAAGTGAGGTAAACTTGTATTTTGTGTGACTATTGTCCATGCAATGGCCACTTTATTTTTATTTGTGTGTGGCTGATTGCAACCATTTGGTCACATAACGAGTGTGTTGTTGTGGGCTTTGGTCACATAAAAAGTATGCCAAATGTGGCCTCAAGTGTTAAAATGTGTGACCATATGCTCTTTTAAGTGAGGAACACTTGTATTTTGTGTGACTATTGTCCATGCAATGGCCACTTTATTATAATATGTGTGTGTGCCTGATTTCAACCATTTGGTCACACAACGAGTGTGTTGTCGTGCGCTTTGCTCATATAAGAGTATGCCAAATGTGGCCGTAGGTGTTAAAAAGTGTGATCATATGCTCTTTTAAGTGAGGTAAACTTGTATTTTTTGTGACTACTGTCCATGCAATGGCCACTTTATTTTTATTTGTGTGTGGCTGATTGCAACCATTTGGTCACACAACGAGTGTGTTGTTGTGGGCTTTGGTCACATAAAACTATTCCAAATGTGGCCGTAGGTGTTAAAAAGTGTGACCATATGCTCTTTTAAGTGAGGTAAACTTGTATTTTGTGTGACTATTGTCTATGCAGTGGCCACTTTATTTTTATTTGTGTCTGACTGATTGCAACCATTTCGTCACACAACGAGTGTGTTGTTGTGGGTTTTGGTTACATAAAAATTTGCAATGTGGCCTCAAGTTTTAAAAATGTGTAATCATTTGCTTCTTTTAAAGTGAGGGGAACTTGTACTTTTTTTGACTTTGTCCTTGCAAAGGCCAACTTTATTTTTATTTGTGTGTGGTAGATTGCAACCATTTGGTCACACAACGAGTGTGTTGTTGTGGGCTTTGGTCACATAAAACTATGCCAAATATGGCCGTAGGTGTTAAAAAGTGAGACCATATGCTCTTTTAAGTGAGGTAAACATGTATTTTGTGTGACTATTGTCCATGCAATGGCCACTTTATTTTTATTTGAATGTGGCTGATTGCAACCATTTGGTCACATAACGAGTGTGTTGTTGTGGGCTTTGGTCACATAAAATTATGCCAAATGTGGCCTCAAGTGTTAAAATGTGTAATCATATGCTCTTTTAAGTGAGGTAAACTTGTATTTTTTGTGACTATTGTCCATGCAAAGGCCACTTTATTTTTATTTGTGTGTGGCTGATTGCAACCATTTGGTCACACAACGAGTGTGTTGTTGTGGGCTTTGGTCACATAAAACTATGCCAAATGTGGCCGTAGGTGTTAAAAAGTGTGACCATATGCTCTTTTAAGTGAGGTAAACTTGTATTTTGTGTGACTATTGTCAATGCAGTGCCCACTTTATTTTTATTTGTGTCTGACTGATTGCAACCATTTCGTCACACAACGAGTGTGTTGTTGTGGGTTTTGGTTACATAAAGTTATGCCAAATGTGGTCGTAGGTGTTAAAGAGTGTTACCATATGCTCTTTTAAGGGAGGAAAACTTGTATTTTGTGTGACTATCGTTTATGCATTGCCCACTTTATTTTTATTTGAATGTGGCTGATTGCAACCATTTGGTCACATAACGAGTGTGTTGTTGTGGGCTTTGGTCACATAAAATTATGCCAAATGTGTCCTCAAGTGTTAAAAGGTGTAATCATATGCTCTTTTAAGTGAGGTAAACTTGTATTTTTTTTTACTATTGTCCATGCAAAGGCCACTTTATTTTTATTTGTGTGTGGTTGATTGCAACCATTTGGTCACATAACGAGTGTGTTGTTGTGGGCTTTTGTCACATAAAACTATGCCAAATGTGGCCGTAGGTGTTAAAAAGTGTGACCATATGCTCTTTTAAGTGAGGTAAACCTGTATTTTGTGTGACTATTGTCCATGCAGTGCCCACTTTATTTTTATTTGTGTCTGACTGATTGCAACCATTTCGTCACACAACGAGTGTGTTGTTGTGGGTTTTGGTCACATAAGATTATGCCAAATGTGGCCGTAGGTGTTAAAACGTGTGACCATATGCTCTTTTAAGTGAGGTAAACTTGTATTTTGTGTGACTATAGTCTATGCAATGGCCACTTTATTTCTATGTGTGTGTGGCTGATTGCAACTATTTGGTCAAACAACGAGTGTGTTTTTGTGGGCTTTGGTCACATAAATTTATGCCAAATGTGGCCTCAAGTGTTAAAATGTGTGACCATATGCTCTTTTAAGTGAGGAAAACTTGTATTTTGTGTCACTATTGTCCATGCAATGGCCACTTTATTTTTATTTGTGTGTGGCTGATTGCAACCATTTGGTCACATAACGAGTGTGTTGTTGTGGGCTTTGGTCACATAAAATTATGCCAAATGTGGCCTCAAGTGTTAAAATGTGTGACCATATGTTCTTTTAAGTGAGGTAAACTTGTATTTTGTGTGACTATTGTCCATGCAATGGCCAATTTATTTTTATTAGTGTGTGGCTGATTGCAACCATATGGTCACACAACGAGTGTGTTGTTGTGGGCTTTGGTCACATAAAACTATGCCAAATGTGACCGTAGGTGTTAAAAAGTGTGACCATATGCTCTTTTAAGTGAGGTAAACTTGTATTTTGTGTGACTATTATCAATGCAGTGGCCACTTTGTTTTTATTTGTGTCTGACTGATTGCAACCATTCGTCACACAACGAGTGTGTTGTTGTGGGTTTTGTCACATAAGATTATGCCAAATGTGGCCGTAGGTGTTAAAAAGTGTGACCATATGCTCTTTTAAGTGAGGTAAACTTGTATTTTGTGTGACTATTGTCAATGCAGTGGCCACTTTATTTTTATTTGTGTCTGACTGATTGCAACCATTTCGTCACACAACGAGTGTGTTGTTGTGGGTTTTGGTTACATAAAGTTATGCCAAATGTGGTCGTAGGTGTTAAAAAGTGTTACCATATGCTCTTTTAAGGGAGGAAAACTTGTATTTTGTGTGACTATCGTTTATGCATTGCCCACTTTATTTTTATTTGAATGTGGCTGATTGCAACCATTTGGTCACATAACGAGTGTGTTGTTGTGGGCTTTGGTCACATAAAATTATGCCAAATGTGTCCTCAAGTGTTAAAAGGTGTAATCATATGCTCTTTTAAGTGAGGTAAACTTGTATTTTTTTTTTACTATTGTCCATGCAAAGGCCACTTTATTTTTATTTGTGTGTGGTTGATTGCAACCATTTGGTCACATAACGAGTGTGTTTTTGTGGGCTTTTGTCACATAAAACAATGCCAAATGTGGCCGTAGGTGTTAAAACGTGTGACCATATGCTCTTTTAAGTGAGGTAAACTTGTATTTTGTGTGACTATAGTCTATGCAATGGCCACTTTATTTCTATGTGTGTGTGGCTGATTGCAACTATTTGGTCAAACAACGAGTGTGTTGTTGTGGGCTTTGGTCACATAAAATTATGCCAAATGTGGCCTCAAGTGTTAAAATGTGTGACCATATGCTCTTTTAAGTGAGGAAAACTTGTATTTTGTGTGACTATTGTCCATGCAATGGCCACTTTATTTTTATTTGTGTGTGGCTGATTGCAACCATTTGGTCACATAACGAGTGTGTTGTTGTGGGCTTTGGTCACATAAAATTATGCCAAATGTGGCCTCAAGTGTTAAAATGTGTGACCATATGTTCTTTTAAGTGAGGTAAACTTGTATTTTGTGTGACTATTGTCCATGCAATGGCCAATTTATTTTTATTAGTGTGTGGCTGATTGCAACCATATGGTCACACAACGAGTGTGTTGTTGTGGGCTTTGGTCACATAAAAGTATTCCAAATGTGACCGTAGGTGTTAAAAAGTGTGACCATATGCTCTTTTAAGTGAGGTAAACTTGTATTTTGTGTGACTATTATCAATGCAGTGGCCACTTTGTTTTTATTTGTGTCTGACTGATTGCAACCATTTCGTCACACAACGAGTGTGTTTTTGTGGGTTTTGGTCACATAAGATTATGCCAAATGTGGCCGTAGGTGTTAAAACGTGTGACCATATGCTCTTTTAAGTGAGGTAAACTTGTATTTTGTGTGACTATAGTCTATGCAATGGCCACTTTATTTCTATGTGTGTGTGGCTGATTGCAACTATTTGGTCAAACAACGAGTGTGTTTTTGTGGGCTTTGGTCACATAAATTTATGCCAAATGTGGCCTCAAGTGTTAAAATGTGTGACCATATGTTCTTTTAAGTGAGGTAAACTTGTATTTTGTGTGACTATTGTCCATGCAATGGCCAATTAATATTTATTAGTGTGTGGTTGATTGCAACCATTTGGTCACATAACGAGTGTGTTGTTGTGGGCTTTTGTCACATAAAACTATGCCAAATGTGGCCGTAGGTGTTAAAAAGAGTGACCATTTGCTCTTTTAAGTGAGGTAAACCTGTATTTTGTGTGACTATTGTCCATGCAGTGCCCACTTTATTTTTATTTGTGTCTGACTGATTGCAACCATTTCGTCACACAACGAGTGCGTTGTTGTGGGTTTTGGTCACATAAGATTATGCCAAATGTGGCCGTAGGTTTTAAAACGTGTGACCATATGCTCTTTTAAGTGAGGTAAACTTGTATTTTGTGTGACTATAGTCTATGCAATGGCCACTTTATTTCTATGTGTGTGTGGCTGATTGCAACTATTTGGTCAAACAACGAGTGTGTTTTTGTGGGCATTGGTCACATAAAATTATGCCAAATGTGGCCTCAAGTGTTAAAATGTGTGACCATATGCTCTTTTAAGTGAGGAAAACTTGTATTTTGTGTGACTATTGTCCATGCAATGGCCACTTTATTTTTATTTGGGTGTGGCTGATTGCAACCATTTGGTCACATAACGAGTGTGTTGTTGTGGGCTTTGGTCACATAAAATTATGCCAAATGTGGCCTCAAGTGTTAAAATGTGTGACCATATGTTCTTTTAAGTGAGGTAAACTTGTATTTTGTGTGACTATTGTCCATGCAATGGCCAATTTATTTTTAATTGTGTGTGGCTGATTGCAACCATATGGTCACCACAACGAGTTGTGTTGTTTGTGGGCTTTGGTCACATAAAACTATGGCCAAATGTTGACCTGTAGGGTGCTTAAAAAGTGTGAACCATATGCTCTTTTTAGTGAGTGTACACTTGTATTTTGTGCTGACTATTATCATGCAGTGGCCATTTTGTTCTTTATTTGTTGTGACTGATTGGCACCAAATTCCTCGTCACATACAACGGTGGTGTTGGGGTTGTGGGCTTTGGTCACATAAAACTATGCCAAATGTGGCCGTAGGTGTTAAAAAGTGTGACCATATGCTCTTTTAAGTGAGGTAAACTTGTATTTTGTGTGACTATTGTCAATGCAGTAGCCACTTTATTTTTATTTGTGTCTGATTGATTGCAACCATTTCGTCACACAATGAGTGTGTTGTTGTGGGTTTTTGTCACATAAGATTATGCCAAATGTGGCCGTAGGTGTTAAAAAGTGTGACTATATGCTCTTTTAAGGGCGGAAAACTTGTATTTTGTGTGACTATTGTTCATGCAATGGCCACTTTATTTTTATTTGAATGTGGCTGATTGCAACCATTTGGTCACATAACGAGTGTGTTGTTGTGGGCTTTGGTCACATAAAATTATGCCAAATGTGTCCTCAAGTGTTAAAAGGTGTAATCATATGCTCTTTTAAGTGAGGTAAACTTGTATTTTTTTTTTACTATTGTCCATGCAAAGGCTACTTTATTTTTATTTGTGTGTGGTTGATTGCAACCATTTGGTCACATAACGAGTGTGTTGTTGTGGGCTTTTGTCACATAAAACTATGCCAAATGTGGCCGTAGGTGTTAAAAAGTGTGACCATATGCTCTTTTAAGTGAGGTAAACCTGTATTTTGTGTGACTATTGTCCATGCAGTGCCCACTTTTTTTTATTTTGTCTGACTGATTGCAACCATCTTCGTCACACATGCAACGAGTGTGTTGTTGTGGGTTTTGGTCACATAAGATTATGCCAAATGTGGCCGTAGGTGTTAAAACGTGTGACCATATGCTCTTTTAAGTAAGGTAAACTTGTATTTTGTGTGACTATAGTCTATGCAATGGCCACTTTATTTCTATGTGTGTGTGGCTGATTGCAACTATTTAATCAAACAACGAGTGTGTTTTTTTGGGCTTTGGTCACATAAATTTATGCCAAATGTGGCCTCAAGTGTTAAAATGTGTGACCATATGCTCTTTTAAGTGAGGAAAACTTGTATTTTGTGTGACTATTGTCCATGCAATGGCCACTTTATTTTTATTTGTGTGTGGCTGATTGCAACCATTTGGTCACACAACGAGTGTGTTGTTGTGGGCTTTGGTCACATAAAATTATGCCAAATTTGGCCTCTAGTGTTAAAATGTGTGACCATATGTTCTTTTAAGTGAGGTAAACTTGTATTTTGTGTGACTATTGTCCATGCAATGGCCAATTTATTTTTATTAGTGTGTGGCTGATTGCAACCATATGGTCACACAACGAGTGTGTTGTTGTGGGCTTTGGTCACATAAAACTATGCCAAATGTGACCGTAGGTGTTAAAAAGTGTGAACATATGCTCTTTTAAGTGAGGTAAACTTGTATTTTGTGTGACTATTATCAATGCAGTGACCACTTTGTTTTTATTTGTGTCTGACTGATTGCAACCATTTCGTCACACAACGAGTGTGTTGTTGTGGGTTTTGTCACATAAGATTATGCCAAATGTGGCCGTAGGTGTTAAAAAGTGTGACCCGATACTGCTTCTTTAAGTGAGGTAAACTTGTATTTTTGGGTTGGACTATTGTCAATGCAGTGACCACTTTATTTTTATTTGTGTCTGACTGATTGCAACCATTTCGTCACACAACGAGTGTGTTGTTGTGGGTTTTGGTTTCATAAAGTTATGCCAAATGTGGTCGTAGGTGTTAAAAAGTGTTACCATATGCTCTTTTAAGGGAGGAAAACTTGTATTTTGTGTGACTATCGTTTATGCATTGCCCACTTTATTGTTATTTGAATGTGGCTGATTGCAACCATTTGGTCACATAACGAGTGTGTTGTTGTGGGCTTTGGTCACATAAAATTATGCCAAATGTGTCCTCAAGTGTTAAAAGGTGTAATCATATGCTCTTTTAAGTGAGGTAAACTTGTATTTTTTTTTACTATTGTCCATGCAAAGGCCACTTTATTTTTATTTGTGTGTGGTTGATTGCAGACCATTTGTCACATTTTACTGGTGTGTGGTGGGCTTTGTCACATAAACTAATGCAAATGTTGGCCGTAGGTGTTAAAAAGTGTGACCATTGCTCTTTTAAGTTGAGGCTAAACCTGTATTTTGGTGTGACTGATTGTCCATACGGCAGTTGGTCCCACCTCTTATTTTTTATTTGTGTCTGACTGGTTGCAACCATTTCGTCACACAACGAGTGTGTTGTTGTGGGTTTTGGTCACATAAGATTATGCCAAATGTGGCCGTAGGTGTTAAAACGTGTGACCATATGCTCTTTTAAGTGAGGTAAAGTTGTATTTTGGGTGACTGTAGTCTATGCAATGGCCACTTTATTTCTATGTGTGTGTGGCTGATTGCAACTATTTGGTCAAACAACGAGTGTGTTTTTGTGGGCTTTGGTCACATAAAATTATGCCAAATGTGGCCTCAAGTGTTAAAATATGTGACCATACGCTCTTTTAAGTGAGGAAAACTTGTATTTTGTGTGACTATTGTCCATGCAATGGCCACTTTATTTTTATTTGTGTGTG
>JAANYP010003384.1:0-32354 GCA_020465985.1 Centrapalus pauciflorus | reverse complement strand
GCAATGGCCACTATATTTTTATTTGTGTGTGGCTGATTGCAACCATTTGGTCACACAGCGAGTGTCTTCTTGTGGGCTTGCTAACATAAAATTAAGCAAAATGTGGCCGTAGGTGTTAAAAAGTGTGACCATATGCTCTTTTAAGAGAGGTAAACTTGTATTTTGTGTGACTATTGTCCTTGCAATGGCTACTTTATTTTTATTTGTGTGTGGTTGATGGTAACCATTTGGTCACACAATGAGTGTGTTTTTGTAGGCTTTGGTCACATAAAATAATGCCAAATGTGGCCGTAGGTATTAAAAACTGTGACCATATGCTCTTTTAAGTAAGATAAACTTGTATTTTGTGTGACCATCATCCATGCATTGACCACTTTATTTTTATTTGTGTGTGGCTGATTGCAACCATTTGGTCACACAACGAGTGTGTTGTCTTGGGCTTTGGTCACATAAAATTATGCCAAATTTGGCCGTAGGTGTTAAAAAGTGTGACCATATACTCTTTTAAGTAAGATAAACTTGTATTTTGTGTGACTATAATCCATGCAATGACCACATTATTTTTATTTGTGTGTGGTTGATTGCAACCATTTGGTCACACAACGAGTCTCTTCTTGTGGGCTTTGGTCACATAAAATTATGCCAAAAGTGGCCGTAAGTGTTAAAAAGTGTGACCATATGCTCTTTTAAGTAAGGTAAACTTGTATTTTATTGACTATTGTCCATGCAATGGCCACTTTATTTGGTCACACAACAAGTGTCTTCTTGTGGGCTTTGGTCACATAAAATTAGGCCAAATGTGGCCGTAGTTGTTAAAAAGTGTGACCATATGCTCTTTTAAGTAAGGTAAACTTGTATTTTGTGTGACTATTGTCCATTCAATGGCCACTTTTTTTTTTATTTGTGTGTGGCTCTGATTGCAACCATTTGGTCACACAACGAGTGTGTTGTTGTGGGGTTTGGTCACATAAAATTATGCCAAATGTGGTCGTATGTGTTAAAAAGTGTGACCATATGCTCTTTTAAGTGAGGTAAACTTGTATTTTCTATGACTATTTTCCATGCAATGGCCACTTTATTTTTATTTGTGTGTGGCTGATTGCAACCATTTGGTCACACAACGAGTGTCTTCTTATGGGCTTTGTTCACATTAAATTATGCCAAATGTGTCCGTAGGTGTTAGAAAGTGTGACCATATGCTCTTTTAAGTGAGCTAAAGTTGTATTTTGTGTGACTATTTTCCATGCAATGACCACTTTATTTTTATTTGTGTGTGGCTGATTGCAACCAGTTGGTCACACAATGAGTGTCTTCTTGTGGGCTTTGGTCACATAAAATTAAGCCAAATGTGGTCGTAGGTGTTAAAAAGTGTATCCATATGCTCTTTTAAGTAATGTAAACTTGTATTTTGTGTGACTATTGTCCATGCAATGGCCATTTTATTTTTACTTGTGTGTGGCTGATTGCAACCATTTGGTAACACAACGAGTGTCTTCTTGTGGGCTTTGGTCACATAAACGTATGCCAAATGTGGCCGTAGGTGTTAAAAAGTGTGACCATATGCTCTTTTAAGTGAGGTAAACTTGTATTTTGTGTGACTATTGTTCATGCAATGGCCACTTTAGTTTTATTTGTGTATGGCTGATTGCAACCATTTGGTCACACAGCGAGTGTCTTCTTGTGGGCTTTGGTCACATAAAATTATGCCAAATGTGGATGTAGGTGTTAAAAACTTTGACCATATGCTCTTTTAAGTGAGGTAAACTTGGTCACACAACGAGTGTCTTCTTATGGGCTTTGGTCACATTAAATTATGCCAAATGTGTCCGCAGGTGTTAAAAAGTGTGACCATATGCTCTTTTAAGTGAGCTAAAGTTGTATTTTGCGTGACTATTTTCCATGCAATGACCACTTTATTTTTATTTATGTGTGGCTGATTGCAACCAGTTGGTCACACAATGAGTGTCTTCTTGTGGGCTTTGTTCACATAAAATTAAGCCAAATGTGGTCGTAGGTGTTAAAAAGTGTAACCATATGCTCTTTTAAGTAATGTAAACTTGTATTTTGTGTGACTATTGTCCATGCAATGGCCACTTTATTTTTATTTGTGTGTGGCTGATTGCAACCATTTGGTCACACAGCGAGTGTCTTCTTATGGGCTTTGGTCACATAAAATTATGCGAAATGGGGATGTAGGTGTTAAAACTTTGACCGTATGCTCTTTTAAGTGAGGTAAACTTGTATTTACTGTGACTATTGTCCATGTAATGGCCATTTTATTTTTATTTGTGTGTGGCTGATTGCAACCATTTGGTCACACAACGAGTGTCTTCTTATGGGCTTTGGTCACATTAAATTATGCTAAATGTGTCCATAGGTGTTAAAAAGTGTGACCATATGCTCTTTTAAGTAATGTAAACATGTATTTTGTGTGACTATTGTCCATGCAATGGCCATTTTATTTTTATTTGTGTGTGGCTGATTGCAACCGTTTGGTCACACAACGAGTGTCTTCTTATGGGCTTTGGTCACATTAAATTATGCCAAATGTGTCCGTAGGTGTTAAAAAGTGTGACCATATGCTCTTTTAAGTAAGATAAACTTGTATTTTGTGTGACTATCATCCATGCAACGACCACATTATTTTTATTTGTGTGTGGCTGATTGCAACAATTTGGTCACACAACGAGTGTCTTCTTATGCGCTTTGGTCACATTAAATTATGCCAAATGTGTCCGTAGGTGTTAAAAAGTGTGACCATATGCTCTATTAAGTGAGCTAAAGTTGTATTTTGTGTGACTATTTTCCATGCAATGACCACTTTATTTTTATTTGTGTGTGGCTGATTGCAACCAGTTGGTCACACAATGAGTGTCTTCCTGTGGGCTTTGGTCACATAAAATTAAGTCAAATGTGGTCGTAGGTGTTAAAAAGTTTAACCATATGCTCTTTTAAGTAATGTAAACTTGTATTTTGTGTGACTATTGTCCATGCAATGGCCATTTTATTTTAATTTGTGTGTGGCTGATTGCAACCATTTGGTAACACAACGAGTGTCTTCTTGTGGGCTTTGGTCACATAAACTTATGCCAAATGTGGCCGTAGGTGTTAAAAAGTGTGACCATATGCTCTGTTAAGTGAGGTAAACTTGTATTTTGTGTGACCATCATCCATGCATTGACCACTTTATTTTTATTTGTGTGTGGCTGATTGCAACCATTTGGTCACACAACGAGTGTGTTGTCTTGGGCTTTGGTCACATAAAATTATGCCAAATTTGGCCGTAGGTGTTAAAAAGTGTGACCATATACTCTTTTAAGTAAGATAAACTTGTATTTTGTGTGACTATCATCCATGCAATGACCACATTATTTTTATTTGTGTGTGGTTGATTGCAACCATTTGGTCACACAACGAGTCTCTTCTTGTGGGCTTTGGTCACATAAAATTATGCCAAAAGTGGCCGTAAGTGTTAAAAAGTGTGACCATATGCTCTTTTAAGTAAGGTAAACTTGTATTTTATTGACTATTGTCCATGCAATGGCCACTTTATTTGGTCACACAACAAGTGTCTTCTTGTGGGCTTTGGTCACATAAAATTAGGCCAAATGTGGCCGTAGTTGTTAAAAAGTGTGACCATATGCTCTTTTAAGTAAGGTAAACTTGTATTTTGTGTGACTATTGTCCATTCAATGGCCACTTTTTTTTTTTTTTGTGTGTGGCTCTGATTGCAACCATGTTGGTCACACAACGAGTGTGTTGTTTGGGGTTTGGTCACATAAAATTATGCCAATGTGGGTCGTATTGTGTTAAAAGTGTGCCATTATGCTCTTTTTAAGTGAGGTAAACTTGTATTTTCCTATGACTATTTTCCATGCAATGGCCACTTTAGTTTTTATTTGTGTGTGGCTGATTGCAACCATTTGGTCACACAACGAGTGTCTTCTTATGGGCTTTGGTCACATTAAATTATGCCAAATGTGTCCGTACGTGTTAAAAAGTGTGACCATATGCTCTTTTAAGTGAGCTAAAGTTGTATTTTGTGTGACTATTTTCCATGCAATGGCCACTTTATTTTTACTTGTGTGTGGCTGATTGCAACCATTTGGTCACACAATGAGTGTCTTCTTGTGGGCTTTGGTCACATAAAATTAAGCCAAATGTGGTCGTAGGTGTTAAAAAGTTTGACCATATGCTCTTTTAAGTGAGCTAAAGTTGTATTTTGTGTGACTATTTTCCATGCAATGGCCACTTTATTTTTACTTGTGTGTGGCTGATTGCAACCATTTGGTCACACAATGAGTGTCTTCTTGTGGGCTTTGGTCACATAAACTTATGCCAAATGTGGCCCAGAGTAGGTGTTAAAAGTGTGACCATATCTATTTTAAGTGAGGTAAACTTGTTATTTTGTTGTGACTCATTGTCCATGCAATGGCCACTTTAGTTTTAGTTTGTGTATGGGCTGATTCGCAACCATGTTGGTTCCAGGCGAGTTGTGTCTTCTTGTGGGGCTTTGGTCACATAAAATTATGCCAAATGTGGATGTAGGTGTTAAAAACTTTGACCATATGCTCTTTTAAGTGAGGTAAACTTGGTCACACAACGAGTGTCTTCTTATGGGCTTTGGTCACATTAAATTATGCCAAATGTGTCCGTAGGTGTTAAAAAGTGTGACCATATGCTCTTTTAAGTGAGCTAAAGTTGTATTTTTTGTGACTATTTTCCATGCAATGACCACTTTATTTTTATTTGTGTGTGGCTGATTGCAACCAGTTGGTCACACAATGACTGTCTTCTTGTGGGCTTTGGTCACATTAAATTAAGCCAAATGTGGTCGTAGGTGTTAATAAGTGTAACCATATGCTCTTTTAAGTAATGTAAACTTGTATTTTGTGTGACTATTGTCATGCACATGGCCACTTTATTTAATTTGTTGTGGCTGATTGCAAACCAATTTGGTCACACAGCGAGTGTCTTCTATGGGCCTTTTGGTCACATAAATTATGCCAAATGGGGGATGTAGGTGTTAAACTTTGACCGTTAATGCTCTTTTTAAGTGAGGTAAAACTTGTATTTACTGTGACATGCCATGTAATGCCATTTTAATTTTTATTTGTGTGTGGCTGATTTTGGCAACATTCTGGTCAGCACAACGAGTGTCCTTCTTATGGGCTTTGGTCACATTAAATAATGCTAAATGTGTCCATAGGTGTTAAAAAAGTGTGACCAATATGCTCCTTATTTAAGTAATGTAAACAATGTATTTTGTGTGACTATTGTCCATGCAAATGGCCATTTTATTTTGTATTTGTGTGTGGCTGATTGCAACGGTTGTCACACACGAAGTGTCCTTCTTTGGGCTTTGGTCACAATGTTAAATTATGCCAAATGTGTCCGTAGGTGTTAAAAAGTGTGACCATATGCTCTTTTAAGTAAGATAAACTTGTATTTTGTGTGACTATCATCCATGCAACGACCACATTATTTTTATTTGTGTGTGGCTGATTGCAACAATTTGGTCACACAACGAGTGTCTTCTTATGCGCTTTGGTCACATTAAATTATGCCAAATGTGTCCGTAGGTGTTAAAAAGTGTGACCATATGCTCTATTAAGTGAGCTAAAGTTGTATTTTGTGTGACTATTTTCCATGCAATGACCACTTTATTTTTATTTGTGTGTGGCTGATTGCAACCAGTTGGTCACACAATGAGTGTCTTCTTGTGGGCTTTGGTCACATAAAATTAAGTCAAATGTGGTCGTAGGTGTTAAAAAGTTTAACCATATGCTCTTTTAAGTAATGTAAACTTGTATTTTGTGTGACTATTGTCCATGCAATGGCCATTTTATTTTAATTTGTGTGTGGCTGATTGCAACCATTAGGTAACACAACGAGTGTCTTCTTGTGGGCTTTGGTCACATAAACTTATGCCAAATGTGGCCGTAGGTGTTAAAAAGTGTGACCATATGTTCTGTTAAGTGAGGTAAACTTGTATTTTGTGTGACTATTGTCCATGCAAAGGCCACTTTATTTTTATTTGTGTGTGGCTGATTGCAACCATTTGGTCACACAACGAGTGTCTTCTTGTGGTCTTCGGTGACCTAAAATTATGTCAAATGTGGCCGTAGGTGTTAAAAAGTGTGACCATATGCTCTTTTAAGTAATGTAAACTTGTATTTTGTGTGACTATTGTCCATGCAATGGCCACTATATTTTTATTTGTGTGTGGCTGATTGCAACCATTTGGTCACACAGCGAGTGTCTTCTTGTGGGCTTGCTAACATAAAATTAAGCAAAATGTGGCCGTAGGTGTTAAAAAGTGTGACCATATGCTCTTTTAAGAGAGGTAAACTTGTATTTTGTGTGACTATTGTCCTTGCAATGGCTACTTTATTTTTATTTGTGTGTGGTTGATGGTAACCATTTGGTCACACAATGAGTGTGTTTTTGTAGGCTTTGGTCACATAAAATAATGCCAAATGTGGCCGTAGGTATTAAAAACTGTGACCATATGCTCTTTTAAGTAAGATAAACTTGTATTTTGTGTGACTATCATCCATGCAATGACCACTTTATTTTTATTTGTGTGTGGCAGATTGCAACCATTTGGTCACACAACGAGTGTGTTGTCTTGGGCTTTGGTCACATAAAATTATGCCAAATTTGGCCGTAGGTGTTAAAAAGTGTGACCATATGCTCTTTTAAGTAAGATAAACTTGTATTTTGTGTGACTATCATCCATGCAATGACCACATTATTTTTATTTGTGTGTGGTTGATTGCAACCATTTGGTCACACAACGAGTCTCTTCTTGTGGGCTTTGGTCACATAAAATTATGCCAAAAGTGGCCGTAAGTGTTAAAAAGTGTGACCATATGCTCTTTTAAGTAAGGTAAACTTGTATTTTATTGACTATTGTCCATGCAATGGCCACTTTATTTGGTCACACAACAAGTGTCTTCTTGTGGGCTTTGGTCACATAAAATTAGGCCAAATGTGGCCGTAGTTGTTAAAAAGTGTGACCATATGCTCTTTTAAGTAAGGTAAACTTGTATTTTGTGTGACTATTGTCCATTCAATGGCCACTTTTTTTTATTTGTGTGTGGCTCTGATTGCAACCATTTGGTCACACAACGAGTGTGTTGTTGTGGGGTTTGGTCACATAAAATTATGCCAAATGTGGTCGTATGTGTTAAAAAGTGTGACCATATGCTCTTTTAAGTGAGGTAAACTTGTATTTTCTATGACTATTTTCCATGCAATGGCCACTTTATTTTTATTTGTGTGTGGCTGATTGCAACCATATGGTCACACAACGAGTGTCTTCTTATGGGCTTTGTTCACATTAAATTATGCCAAATGTGTCCGTACGTGTTAAAAAGTGTGACCATATGCTCTTTTAAGTGAGCTAAAGTTGTATTTTGTGTGACTATTTTCCATGCAATGACCACTCTATTTTTTTTTTGTGTGTGGCTGATTGCAACCAGTTGGTCACACAATGAGTGTCTTCTTGTGGGCTTTGGTCACATAAAATTAAGCCAAATGTGGTCGTAGGTGTTAAAAAGTGTAACCATATGCTCTTTTAAGTAATGTAAACTTGTATTTTGTGTGACTATTGTCCATGCAATGGCCATTTTATTTTTATTTGTGTGTGGCTGATTGCAACTATTTGGTAACACAACGAGTGTCTTCTTGTGGGCTTTGGTCACATAAACTTATGCCAAATGTGGCCGTAGGTGTTAAAAAGTGTGACCATATGCTCTTTTAAGTGAGGTAAACTTGTATTTTGTGTGACTATTGTCCATGCAATGGCCACTTTAGTTTTATTTGTGTATGGCTGATTGCAACCATTTGGTCACACAGCGAGTGTCTTCTTGTGGGCTTTGGTCACATTAAATTATGCCAAATGTGTCCGTAGGTGTTAAAAAGTGTGACCATATGCTCTTTTAAGTAAGATAAACTTGTATTTTGTGTGACTATCATCCATGCAACGACCACATTATTTTTATTTGTGTGTGGCTGATTGCAACAATTTGGTCACACAACGAGTGTCTTCTTATGCGCTTTGGTCACATTAAATTATGCCAAATGTGTCCGTAGATGTTAAAAAGTGTGACCATATGCTCTATTAAGTGAGCTAAAGTTGTATTTTGTGTGACTATTTTCCATGCAATGACCACTTTATTTTTATTTGTGTGTGGCTGATTGCAACCAGTTGGTCACACAATGAGTGTCTTCTTGTGGGCTTTGGTCACATAAAATTTAGTCAAATGTGGTCGTAGGTGTTAAAAAGTTTAACCATATGCTCTTTTAAGTAATGTAAACTTGTATTTTGTGTGACTATTGTCCATGCAATGGCCATTTTATTTTAATTTGTGTGTGGCTGATTGCAACCATTTGGTCACACAGCGAGTGTCTTCTTATGGGCTTTGGTCACATAAAATTATGCCAAATGGGGATGTAGGTGTTAAAACTTTGACCGTATGCTCTTTTAAGTGAGGTAAACTTGTATTTACTGTGACTATTGTCCATGTAATGGCCATTTTATTTTTATTTGTGTGTGGCTGATTGCAACCATTTGGTCACACAACGAGTGTCTTCTTATGGGCTTTGGTCACATTAAATTATGCTAAATGTGTCCATAGGTGTTAAAAAGTGTGACCATATGCTCTTTTAAGTAATGTAAACATGTATTTTGTGTGACTATTGTCCATGCAATGGCCATTTTATTTTTATTTGTGTGTGGCTGATTGCAACCGTTTGGTCACACAACGAGTGTCTTCTTATGGGCTTTGGTCACATTAAATTATGCCAAATGTGTCCGTAGGTGTTAAAAAGTGTGACCATATGCTCTTTTAAGTAAGATAAACTTGTATTTTGTGTGACTATCATCCATGCAACGACCACATTATTTTTATTTGTGTGTGGTTGATTGCAACCATTTGGTCACACAACGAGTGTCTCCTTGCGGGCTTTGGTCACATAAAATTAGGCCAAATGTGGTCGTAGTTGTTAAAAAGTGTGACCATATGCTCGTTTAAGTAAAGTTGTTAAATAGTGTTGTTGTGGGGTTTGGTCACATAAAATCTGATTGCAAGCTAAAGTTGCATTTTGTGTGACTATTTTCCATGCAATGACCACTTTATTTTTATTTGTGTGTGGCTGATTGCAACCAGTTGGTCACACAATGAGTGTCTTCTTGTGGGCTTTGGTCACATAAAATTAAGCCAAATGTGATCGTAGGTGTTAAAAAGTTTAACCATATGCTCTTTTAAGTAATGTAAACTTGTATTTTGTGTGACTATTGTCCATGCAATGGCCATTTTATTTTAATTTGTGTGTGGCTGATTGCAACCATTTGGTAACACAACGAGTGTCTTCTTGTGGGCTTTGGTCACATAAACTTATGCCAAATGTGGATGTAGGTGTTAAAAAGTGTGACCATATGCTCTTTTAAGTGAGGTAAACTTGTATTTTGTGTGACTATTGTCCATTCAATGGCCACTTTTTTTTATTTGTGTGTGGCTCTGATTGCAAGCATTTGGTCACACAACGAGTGTGTTCTTGTGGGCTTTGGTCACATAAACTTATGCCAAATGTGGCCGTAGGTGTTAAAAAGTGTGACCATATGCTCTTTTAAGTGAGGTAAACTTGTATTTTGTGTGACTATTGTCCATGCAATGGCCACTTTATTTTTATTTGTGTGTGACTGATTGCAACCATTTGGTCACACAGCGAGTGTCTTCTTGTGGGCTTTGGTCACATTAAATTATGCCAAATGTGGATGTAGGTGTTAAAAACTTTGACCACATGCTCTTTTAAGTGAGGTAAACTTGGTCACACAACGAGTGTCTTCTTATGGGCTTTGGTCACATTAAATTATGCCAAATGTGTCCGTAGGTGTTAAAAAGTGTGACCATATGCTCTTTTAAGTGAGCTAAAGTTGTATTTTGTGTGACAATTTTCCATGCAATGACCACTTTATTTTTATTTGTGTGTGACTGATTGCAACCATTTGGTCACACAACGAGTGTCTCCTTGTGGGCTTTGGTCACATAAAATTAGGCCAAGTATGGCCGTAGTAGTTAAAAAGTGTGACCATATGCTCTTTTAAGTAAGGTAAACTTGTATTTTGTGTGACTATTGTCCATTCAATGGCCACTTTTTTTTTATTTGTGTGTGGCTCTGATTGTAACCATTTGCACTCGTTGTGGGGTTTGGTCACATAAAATCTGATTGCAAGCTAAAGTTGTATTTTGTGTGACTATTTTCCATGCAATGACCACTTTATTTTTATATGTGTGTGGCTGATTGCAACCAGTTGGTCACACAATGAGTGTTTTCTTGTGGGCTTTGGTCACATAAAATTAAGCCAAATGTGGTCGTAGGTGTTAAAAAGTTTAACCATATGCTCTTTTAAGTAATGCAAACTTGTATTTTGTGTGACTATTGTCACTGCAATGACCACATTATTTTTATTTGTGTGTGGTTGATTGCAACCATTTGGTCACACAACGAGTGTCTCCTTGTGGGCTTTGGTCACATAAAGTTATGCCAAATGTGGATGTAGGTGTTAAGAAGTGTGACCATATGCTCTTTTAAGTGAGGTAAACTTGTATTTTCTATGACTATTTTCCATGCAATGGCCACTTTATTTTTATTTGTGTGTGGCTGATTGCAACCATATGGTCACACAACGAGTGTCTTCTTATGGGCTTTGTTCACATTAAATTATGCCAAATGTGTCCGTACGTGTTAAAAAGTGTGACCATATGCTCTTTTAAGTGAGCTAAAGTTGTATTTTGTGTGACTATTTTCCATGCAATGACCTCTTTATTTTTTTTTGTGTGTGGCTGATTGCAACCAGTTGGTCACACAATGAGTGTCTTCTTGTGGGCTTTGGTCACATAAAATTAAGCCAAATGTGGTCGTAGGTGTTAAAAAGTGTAACCATATGCTCTTTTAAGTAATGTAAACTTGTATTTTGTGTGACTATTGTCCATGCAATGGCCATTTTATTTTTATTTTTGTGTGGCTGATTGCAACCGTTTGGTCACACAACGAGTGTCTTCTTATGGGCTTTGGTCACATTAAATTATGCCAAATGTGTCCGTAGGTGTTAAAAAGTGTGACCATATGCTCTTTTAAGTAAGATAAACTTGTATTTTGTGTGACTATCATCCATGCAACGACCACATTATTTTTATTTGTGTGTGGTTGATTGCAACCATTTGGTCACACAACGAGTGTCTCCTTGTGGGCTTTGGTCACATAAAATTAGGCCAAATGTGGCCGTAGTTGTTAAAAAGTGTGACCATATGCTCGTTTAAGTAAAGTTGTTAAATAGTGTTGTTGTGGGGTTTGGTCACATAAAATCTGATTGCAAGCTAAAGTTGTATTTTGTGTGACTATTTTCCATGCAATGACCACTTTATTTTTATTTGTGTGTGGCTGATTGCAACCAGTTGGTCACACAATGAGTGTCTTCTTGTGGGCTTTGGTCACATAAAATTAAGCCAAATGTCGTCGTAGGTGTTAAAAAGTTTAACCATATGCTCTTTTAAGTAATGTAAACTTGTATTTTGTGTGACTATCGTCCATGCAATGGCCATTTTATTTTAATTTGTGTGTGGCTGATTGCAACCATTTGGTAACACAACGAGTGTCTTCTTGTGGGCTTTGGTCACATAAACTTATGCCAAATGTGGATGTAGGTGTTAAAAAGTGTGACCATATGCTCTTTTAAGTGAGGTAAACTTGTATTTTGTGTGACTATTGTCCATTCAATGGCCACTTTTTTTTATTTGTGTGTGGCTCTGATTGCAAGCATTTGGTCACACAACGAGTGTGTTCTTGTGGGCTTTGGTCACATAAACTTATGCCAAATGTGGCCGTAGGTGTTAAAAAGTGTGACCATATGCTCTTTTAAGTGAGGTAAACTTGTATTTTGTGTGACTATTGTCCATGCAATGGCCACTTTATTTTTATTTGTGTATGGCTGATTGCAACCATTTGGTCACACAGCGAGTGTCTTCTTGTGGGCTTTGGTCACATTAAATTATGCCAAATGTGGATGTAGGTGTTAAAAACTTTGACCATATGCTCTTTTAAGTGAGGTAAACTTGGTCACACAACGAGTGTCTTCTTATGGGCTTTGGTCACATTAAATTATGCCAAATGTGTCCGTAGGTGTTAAAAAGTGTGACCATATGCTCTTTTAAGTGAGCTAAAGTTGTATTTTGTGTGTCTATTTTCCATGCAATGACCACTTTATTTTTATTTGTGTGTGACTGATTGCAACCATTTGGTCAAACAACGAGTGTCTCCTTGTGGGCTTTGGTCACATAAAATTAGGCCAAATATGGCCGTAGTAGTTAAAAAGTGTGACCATATGCTCTTTTAAGTAAGGTAAACTTGTATTTTGTGTGACTATTGTCCATTCAATGGCCACTTTTTTTTTTATCTGTGTGTGGCTCTGATTGCAACCATTTGGTCACACAACGAGTGTGTTGTTGTGGGGTTTGGTCACATAAAATTATGCCAAATGTGGTCGTATGTGTTAAAAAGTGTGACCATTTGCTCTTTTAAGTGAGGTAAACTTGTATTTTCTATGACTATTTTCCATGCAATGGCCACTTTATTTTTATATGTGTGTGGCTGATTGCAACAATTTGGTCACACAACGAGTGTCTTCTTATGGGCTTTGGTCACATTAAATTATGCCAAATGTGTCCGTAGGTGTTAAAAAGTGTGACCATATGCTCTATTAAGTGAGCTAAAGTTGTATTTTGTGTGACTATTTTCCATGCAATGACCACTTTATTTTTATTTGTGTGTGGCTGATTGCAACCAGTTGGTCACACAATGAGTGTCTTCCTGTGGGCTTTGGTCACATAAAATTAAGTCAAATGTGGTCGTAGGTGTTAAAAAGTTTAACCATATGCTCTTTTAAGTAATGTAAACTTGTATTTTGTGTGACTATTGTCCATGCAATGGCCATTTTATTTTAATTTGTGTGTGGCTGATTGCAACCATTTGGTAACACAACGAGTGTCTTCTTGTGGGCTTTGGTCACATAAACTTATGCCAAATGTGGCCGTAGGTGTTAAAAAGTGTGACCATATGCTCTGTTAAGTGAGGTAAACTTGTATTTTGTGTGACTATTGTCCATGCAAAGGCCACTTTATTTTTATTTGTGTGTGGCTGATTGCAACCATTTGGTCACACAACGAGTGTCTTCTTGTGGTCTTCGGTGACCTAAAATTATGTCAAATGTGGCCGTAGGTGTTAAAAAGTGTGACCATATGCTCTTTTAAGTAATGTAAACTTGTATTTTGTGTGACTATTGTCCATGCAATGGCCACTATATTTTTATTTGTGTGTGGCTGATTGCAACCATTTGGTCACACAGCGAGTGTCTTCTTGTGGGCTTGCTAACATAAAATTAAGCAAAATGTGGCCGTAGGTGTTAAAAAGTGTGACCATATGCTCTTTTAAGAGAGGTAAACTTGTATTTTGTGTGACTATTGTCCTTGCAATGGCTACTTTATTTTTATTTGTGTGTGGTTGATGGTAACCATTTGGTCACACAATGAGTGTGTTTTTGTAGGCTTTGGTCACATAAAATAATGCCAAATGTGGCCGTAGGTATTAAAAACTGTGACCATATGCTCTTTTAAGTAAGATAAACTTGTATTTTGTGTGACCATCATCCATGCATTGACCACTTTATTTTTATTTGTGTGTGGCTGATTGCAACCATTTGGTCACACAACGAGTGTGTTGTCTTGGGCTTTGGTCACATAAAATTATGCCAAATTTGGCCGTAGGTGTTAAAAAGTGTGACCATATACTCTTTTAAGTAAGATAAACTTGTATTTTGTGTGACTATAATCCATGCAATGACCACATTATTTTTATTTGTGTGTGGTTGATTGCAACCATTTGGTCACACAACGAGTCTCTTCTTGTGGGCTTTGGTCACATAAAATTATGCCAAAAGTGGCCGTAAGTGTTAAAAAGTGTGACCATATGCTCTTTTAAGTAAGGTAAACTTGTATTTTATTGACTATTGTCCATGCAATGGCCACTTTATTTGGTCACACAACAAGTGTCTTCTTGTGGGCTTTGGTCACATAAAATTAGGCCAAATGTGGCCGTAGTTGTTAAAAAGTGTGACCATATGCTCTTTTAAGTAAGGTAAACTTGTATTTTGTGTGACTATTGTCCATTCAATGGCCACTTTTTTTTTTATTTGTGTGTGGCTCTGATTGCAACCATTTGGTCACACAACGAGTGTGTTGTTGTGGGGTTTGGTCACATAAAATTATGCCAAATGTGGTCGTATGTGTTAAAAAGTGTGACCATATGCTCTTTTAAGTGAGGTAAACTTGTATTTTCTATGACTATTTTCCATGCAATGGCCACTTTATTTTTATTTGTGTGTGGCTGATTGCAACCATTTGGTCACACAACGAGTGTCTTCTTATGGGCTTTGTTCACATTAAATTATGCCAAATGTGTCCGTAGGTGTTAGAAAGTGTGACCATATGCTCTTTTAAGTGAGCTAAAGTTGTATTTTGTGTGACTATTTTCCATGCAATGACCACTTTATTTTTATTTGTGTGTGGCTGATTGCAACCAGTTGGTCACACAATGAGTGTCTTCTTGTGGGCTTTGGTCACATAAAATTAAGCCAAATGTGGTCGTAGGTGTTAAAAAGTGTATCCATATGCTCTTTTAAGTAATGTAAACTTGTATTTTGTGTGACTATTGTCCATGCAATGGCCATTTTATTTTTACTTGTGTGTGGCTGATTGCAACCATTTGGTAACACAACGAGTGTCTTCTTGTGGGCTTTGGTCACATAAACGTATGCCAAATGTGGCCGTAGGTGTTAAAAAGTGTGACCATATGCTCTTTTAAGTGAGGTAAACTTGTATTTTGTGTGACTATTGTTCATGCAATGGCCACTTTAGTTTTATTTGTGTATGGCTGATTGCAACCATTTGGTCACACAGCGAGTGTCTTCTTGTGGGCTTTGGTCACATAAAATTATGCCAAATGTGGATGTAGGTGTTAAAAACTTTGACCATATGCTCTTTTAAGTGAGGTAAACTTGGTCACACAACGAGTGTCTTCTTATGGGCTTTGGTCACATTAAATTATGCCAAATGTGTCCGCAGGTGTTAAAAAGTGTGACCATATGCTCTTTTAAGTGAGCTAAAGTTGTATTTTGCGTGACTATTTTCCATGCAATGACCACTTTATTTTTATTTATGTGTGGCTGATTGCAACCAGTTGGTCACACAATGAGTGTCTTCTTGTGGGCTTTGTTCACATAAAATTAAGCCAAATGTGGTCGTAGGTGTTAAAAAGTGTAACCATATGCTCTTTTAAGTAATGTAAACTTGTATTTTGTGTGACTATTGTCCATGCAATGGCCACTTTATTTTTATTTGTGTGTGGCTGATTGCAACCATTTGGTCACACAGCGAGTGTCTTCTTATGGGCTTTGGTCACATAAAATTATGCGAAATGGGGATGTAGGTGTTAAAACTTTGACCGTATGCTCTTTTAAGTGAGGTAAACTTGTATTTACTGTGACTATTGTCCATGTAATGGCCATTTTATTTTTATTTGTGTGTGGCTGATTGCAACCATTTGGTCACACAACGAGTGTCTTCTTATGGGCTTTGGTCACATTAAATTATGCTAAATGTGTCCATAGGTGTTAAAAAGTGTGACCATATGCTCTTTTAAGTAATGTAAACATGTATTTTGTGTGACTATTGTCCATGCAATGGCCATTTTATTTTTATTTGTGTGTGGCTGATTGCAACCGTTTGGTCACACAACGAGTGTCTTCTTATGGGCTTTGGTCACATTAAATTATGCCAAATGTGTCCGTAGGTGTTAAAAAGTGTGACCATATGCTCTTTTAAGTAAGATAAACTTGTATTTTGTGTGACTATCATCCATGCAACGACCACATTATTTTTATTTGTGTGTGGCTGATTGCAACAATTTGGTCACACAACGAGTGTCTTCTTATGCGCTTTGGTCACATTAAATTATGCCAAATGTGTCCGTAGGTGTTAAAAAGTGTGACCATATGCTCTATTAAGTGAGCTAAAGTTGTATTTTGTGTGACTATTTTCCATGCAATGACCACTTTATTTTTATTTGTGTGTGGCTGATTGCAACCAGTTGGTCACACAATGAGTGTCTTCCTGTGGGCTTTGGTCACATAAAATTAAGTCAAATGTGGTCGTAGGTGTTAAAAAGTTTAACCATATGCTCTTTTAAGTAATGTAAACTTGTATTTTGTGTGACTATTGTCCATGCAATGGCCATTTTATTTTAATTTGTGTGTGGCTGATTGCAACCATTTGGTAACACAACGAGTGTCTTCTTGTGGGCTTTGGTCACATAAACTTATGCCAAATGTGGCCGTAGGTGTTAAAAAGTGTGACCATATGCTCTGTTAAGTGAGGTAAACTTGTATTTTGTGTGACCATCATCCATGCATTGACCACTTTATTTTTATTTGTGTGTGGCTGATTGCAACCATTTGGTCACACAACGAGTGTGTTGTCTTGGGCTTTGGTCACATAAAATTATGCCAAATTTGGCCGTAGGTGTTAAAAAGTGTGACCATATACTCTTTTAAGTAAGATAAACTTGTATTTTGTGTGACTATCATCCATGCAATGACCACATTATTTTTATTTGTGTGTGGTTGATTGCAACCATTTGGTCACACAACGAGTCTCTTCTTGTGGGCTTTGGTCACATAAAATTATGCCAAAAGTGGCCGTAAGTGTTAAAAAGTGTGACCATATGCTCTTTTAAGTAAGGTAAACTTGTATTTTATTGACTATTGTCCATGCAATGGCCACTTTATTTGGTCACACAACAAGTGTCTTCTTGTGGGCTTTGGTCACATAAAATTAGGCCAAATGTGGCCGTAGTTGTTAAAAAGTGTGACCATATGCTCTTTTAAGTAAGGTAAACTTGTATTTTGTGTGACTATTGTCCATTCAATGGCCACTTTTTTTTATTTGTGTGTGGCTCTGATTGCAACCATTTGGTCACACAACGAGTGTGTTGTTGTGGGGTTTGGTCACATAAAATTATGCCAAATGTGGTCGTATGTGTTAAAAAGTGTGACCATATGCTCTTTTAAGTGAGGTAAACTTGTATTTTCTATGACTATTTTCCATGCAATGGCCACTTTATTTTTATTTGTGTGTGGCTGATTGCAACCATTTGGTCACACAACGAGTGTCTTCTTATGGGCTTTGTTCACATTAAATTATGCCAAATGTGTCCGTAGGTGTTAGAAAGTGTGACCATATGCTCTTTTAAGTGAGCTAAAGTTGTATTTTGTGTGACTATTTTCCATGCAATGACCACTTTATTTTTATTTGTGTGTGGCTGATTGCAACCAGTTGGTCACACAATGAGTGTCTTCTTGTGGGCTTTGGTCACATAAAATTAAGCCAAATGTGGTCGTAGGTGTTTTAAAAAAGTGTATCATATGCTCTTTAAGTAATGTTAAACTTATTTTGTGTGGACTATTGTCCATGCAATGGCCATTTTATTTTTATTTGTGTTGTGGCTTGATGCAACCCCCCTATTTGGTAAACACAACGAGTGTCTTCTTTGTGGGTCTATTGGTCACATAAACTGTATGTCCCAAATGTGGCCGTAGGTGTTAAAAAGTTGACCATATGCTCTTTTAAGTGAGTAAACTTTATCTGTGTGACTATTGTCCATGCAATGGCCACTTAGTTTTATTTTGTTGTATGGCTGATTGCAACCATTTTGGTCACACATGCGAGTGTTCTTCTTGTGGGCTTTGGTCACATAAAATTATTGGCCAAATGTGGATGTAGTTTAAAAACTTTTCTTTGACCATATGCTTTTTAAGTGAGGGTAAACTTGGTCACACAACGATGTGTCTTCTTATGGGCTTGGTCCATTAAAAATTTATGCCAAATGTTGTCCGCAGGTGTTAAAAAGTTGACCCATATGCTCTTTTAAGTGAGCTAAAGTTGTATTTTGTGTGACTATTTTCCATGCAATGACCACTTTATTTTTATTTATGTGTGGCTGATTGCAACCAGTTGGTCACACAATGAGTGTCTTCTTGTGGGCTTTGTTCACATAAAATTAAGCCAAATGTGGTCGTAGGTGTTAAAAAGTGTAACCATATGCTCTTTTAAGTAATGTAAACTTGTATTTTGTGTGACTATTGTCCATGCAATGGCCACTTTATTTTTATTTGTGTGTGGCTGATTGCAACCATTTGGTCACACAGCGAGTGTCTTCTTATGGGCTTTGGTCACATAAAATTATGCCAAATGGGGATGTAGGTGTTAAAACTTTGACCGTATGCTCTTTTAAGTGAGGTAAACTTGTATTTACTGTGACTATTGTCCATGTAATGGCCATTTTATTTTTATTTGTGTGTGGCTGATTGCAACCATTTGGTCACACAACGAGTGTCTTCTTATGGGCTTTGGTCACATTAAATTATGCTAAATGTGTCCATAGGTGTTAAAAAGTGTGACCATATGCTCTTTTAAGTAATGTAAACATGTATTTTGTGTGACTATTGTCCATGCAATGGCCATTTTATTTTTATTTGTGTGTGGCTGATTGCAACGGTTTGGTCACACAACGAGTGTCTTCTTATGGGCTTTGGTCACATTAAATTATGCCAAATGTGTCCGTAGGTGTTAAAAAGTGTGACCATATGCTCTTTTAAGTAAGATAAACTTGTATTTTGTGTGACTATCATCCATGCAACGACCACATTATTTTTATTTGTGTGTGGCTGATTGCAACAATTTGGTCACACAACGAGTGTCTTCTTATGCGTTTGGTTCACATTAATTATGTCAAATGTGTCCGTAGTGTTAAAAAGTGGCCATATGCTCTATTAAGTGAGTAATGTAATTTTGTGTGACTACTTTTTCCATGCATGACCACTTTATTTTTATTTGTGTGTGGCTGATTGCAACCAGTTGGTCACACAATGAGTGTCTTCTTGTGGGCTTTGGTCACATAAAATTAAGTCAAATGTGGTCGTAGGTGTTAAAAAGTTTAACCATATGCTCTTTTAAGTAATGTAAACTTGTATTTTGTGTGACTATTGTCCATGCAATGGCCATTTTATTTTAATTTGTGTGTGGCTGATTGCAACCATTTGGTAACACAACGAGTGTCTTCTTGTGGGCTTTGGTCACATAAACTTATGCCAAATGTGGCCGTAGGTGTTAAAAAGTGTGACCATATGCTCTGTTAAGTGAGGTAAACTTGTATTTTGTGTGACTATTGTCCATGCAAAGGCCACTTTATTTTTATTTGTGTGTGGCTGATTGCAACCATTTAGTCACACAACGAGTGTCTTCTTGTGGGCTTCGGTGACCTAAAATTATGTCAAATGTGGCCGTAGGTGTTAAAAAGTGTGACCATATGCTCTTTTAAGTAATGTAAACTTGTATTTTGTGTGACTATTGTCCATGCAATGGCCACTATATTTTTATTTGTGTGTGGCTGATTGCAACCATTTGGTCACACAGCGAGTGTCTTCTTGTGGGCTTGCTAACATAAAATTAAGCAAAATGTGGCCGTAGGTGTTAAAAAGTGTGACCATATGCTCTTTTAAGAGAGGTAAACTTGTATTTTGTGTGACTATTGTCCTTGCAATGGCTACTTTATTTTTATTTGTGTGTGGTTGATGGTAACCATTTGGTCACACAACGAGTGTGTTGTTGTAGGCTTTGGTCACATAAAATAATGCCAAATGTGGCCGTAGGTATTAAAAAGTGTGACCATATGCTCTTTTAAGTAAGATAAACTTGTATTTTGTGTGACTATCATCCATGCAATGACCACTTTATTTTTATTTGTGTGTGGCTGATTGCAACCATTTGGTCACACAACGTGTGTGTTGTCTTGGGCTTTGGTCACATAAAATGATGCCAAATTTGGCCGTAGGTGTTAAAAAGTGTGACCATATGCTCTTTTAAGTAAGATAAACTTGTATTTTGTGTGACTATCATCCATGCAATGACCACATTATTTTTATTTGTGTGTGGTTGATTGCAACCATTTGGTCACACAACGAGTCTCTTCTTGTGGGCTTTGGTCACATAAAATTATGCCAAAAGTGGCCGTAGGTGTTAAAAAGTGTGACCATATGCTCTTTTAAGTAAGGTAAACTTGTATTTTATTGACTATTGTCCATGCAATGGCCACTTTATTTGGTCACACAACAAGTGTCTTGTTGTGGGCTTTGGTCACATAAAATTAGGCCAAATGTGGCCGTAGTTGTTAAAAAGTGTGACCACATGCTCTTTTAAGTAAGGTAAACTTATATTTTGTGTGACTATTGTCCATTCAATGGCCACTTTTTTTTATTTGTGTGTGGCTCTGATTGTAACCATTTGCACTCGTTGTGGGGTTTGGTCACATAAAATCTGATTGCAAGGTAAAGTTGTATTTTGTGTGACTATTTTCCATGCAATGACCACTTTATTTTTATTTGTGTGTGGCTGATTGCAACCAGTTGGTCACACAATGAGTGTCTTCTTGTGGGCTTTGGTCACATAAAATTAAGCCAAATGTGGTCGTAGGTGTTAAAAAGTTTAACCATATGCTCTTTTAAGAAATGTAAACTTGTATTTTGTGTGACTATTGTCCATGCAATGACCACATTATTTTTATTTGTGTGTGGTTGATTGCAACCATTTGGTCACACAACGAGTGTCTCCTTGTGGGCTTTGGTCACATAAACTTATGCCAAATGTGGATGTAGGTGTTAAGAAGTGTGACCATATGCTCTTTTAAGTGAGGTAAACTTGTATTTTCTATGACTATTTTCCATGCAATGGCCACTTTATTTTTATTTGTGTGTGGCTGATTGCAACCATATGGTCACACAACGAGTGTCTTCTTATGGGCTTTGTTCACATTAAATTATGCCAAATGTGTCCGTACGTGTTAAAAAGTGTGACCATATGCTCTTTTAAGTGAGCTAAAGTTGTATTTTGTGTGACTATTTTCCATGCAATGACCACTTTATTTTTTTTTTGTGTGTGGCTGATTGCAACCAGTTGGTCACACAATGAGTGTCTTCTTGTGGGCTTTTTGGGTCACATAATAATTAAGCCAATGTGGTCGTAAGGTGGTAAAAAGTGTAACCATATGCTCTTTTAAGTAATGTAACTTGTACTGCTTGTGTGATCTATTGTCCATAAGCAATGGCCATTTTATTTTTTTTGTTGTGGCCGGATTGGCAACAGGTTGGTCACAAACGAGTTGTCGTCTTATGGGCTTTGGTCACATTTAATTAGGCCAATTGTCCGTGAGGATGTTAAAAAAGTGTGACCATATGCTCTTTTAAGTAAGATAAACTTGTATTTTGTGTGACTATCATCCATGCAACGACCACATTATTTTTATTTGTGTGTGGTTGATTGCAACCATTTGGTCACACAACGAGTGTCTCCTTGCGGGCTTTGGTCACATAAAATTAGGCCAAATGTGGTCGTAGTTGTTAAAAAGTGTGACCATATGCTCGTTTAAGTAAAGTTGTTAAATAGTGTTGTTGTGGGGTTTGGTCACATAAAATCTGATTGCAAGCTAAAGTTGTATTTTGTGTGACTATTTTCCATGCAATGACCAATTTATTTTTATTTGTGTGTGGCTGATTGCAACCAGTTGGTCACACAATGAGTGTCTTCTTGTGGGCTTTGGTCACATTAAATTAAGCCAAATGTGATCGTAGGTGTTAAAAAGTTTATCCATATGCTCTTTTAAGTAATGTAAACTTGTATTTTGTGTGACTATTGTCCATGCAATGGCCATTTTATTTTAATTTGTGTGTGGCTGATTGCAACCATTTGGTAACACAACGAGTGTCTTCTTGTGGGCTTTGGTCACATAAACTTATGCCAAATGTGGATGTAGGTGTTAAAAAGTGTGACCATATGCTCTTTTAAGTGAGGTAAACTTGTATTTTGTGTGACTATTGTCCATTCAATGGCCACTTTTTTTTATTTGTGTGTGGCTCTGATTGCAAGCATTTGGTCACACAATGAGTGTGTTCTTGTGGGCTTTGGTCACATAAACTTATGCCAAATGTGGCCGTAGGTGTTAAAAAGTGTGACCATATGCTCTTTTAAGTGAGGTAAACTTGTATTTTGTGTGACTATTGTCCATGCAATGGCCACTTTATTTTTATTTGTGTATGGCTGATTGCAACCATTTGGTCACACAGCGAGTGTCTTCTTGTGGGCTTTGGTCACATTAAATTATGCCAAATGTGGATGTAGGTGTTAAAAACTTTGACCATATGCTCTTTTAAGTGAGGTAAACTTGGTCACACAACGAGTGTCTTCTTATGGGCTTTGGTCACATTAAATTATGCCAAATGTGTCCGTAGGTGTTAAAAAGTGTGACCATATGCTCTTTTAAGTGAGCTAAAGTTGTATTTTGTGTGACTATTTTCCATGCAATGACCACTTTATTTTTATTTGTGTGTGACTGATTGCAACCATTTGGTCACACAACGAGTGTCTCCTTGTGGGCTTTGGTCACATAAAATTAGGCCAAATATGGCCGTAGTAGTTAAAAAGTGTGACCATATGCTCTTTTAAGTAAGGTAAACTTGTATTTTGTGTGACTATTGTCCATTCAATGGCCACTTTTTTTTTATTTGTGTGTGGCTCTGATTGTAACCATTTGCAGTCGTTGTGGGGTTTGGTCACATAAAATCTGATAGCAAGCTAAAGTTGTATTTTGTGTGACTATTTTCCATGCAATGACCACTTTATTTTTATTTGTGTGTGGCTGATTGCAACCAGTTGGTCACACAATGAGTGTCTTCTTGTGGGCTTTGGTCACATAAAATTAAGCCAAATGTGGTCGTAGGTGTTAAAAAGTTTAACCATATGCTCTTTTAAGTAATGTAAACTTGTATTTTGTGTGACTATTGTCCATGCAATGACCACATTATTTTTGTTTGTGTGTGGTTGATTGCAACCATTTGGTCACACAACGAGTGTCTCCTTGTGGGCTTTGGTCACATAATGTTATGCCAAATGTGGATGTAGGTGTTAAGAAGTGTGACCATATGCTCTTTTAAGTGAGGTAAACTTGTATTTTCTATGACTATTTTCCATGCAATGGCCACTTCATTTTTATTTGTGTGTGGCTGATTGCAACCATATGGTCACACAACGAGTGTCTTCTTATGGGCTTTGTTCACATTAAATTATGCCAAATGTGTCCGTACGTGTTAAAAAGTGTGACCATATGCTCTTTTAAGTGAGCTAAAGTTGTATTTTGTGTGACTATTTTCCATGCAATGACCACTTTATTTTTTTTTTGTGTGTGGCTGATTGCAACCAGTTGGTCACACAATGAGTGTCTTCTTGTGGGCTTTGGTCACATAAAATTAAGCCAAATGTGGTCGTAGGTGTTAAAAAGTGTAACCATATGCTCTTTTAAGTAATGTAAACTTGTATTTTGTGTGACTATTGTCCATGCAATGGCCATTTTATTTTTATTTGTGTGTGGCTGATTGCAACCGTTTGGTCACACAACGAGTGTCTTCTTATGGGCTTTGGTCACATTAATTATGCCAAATGTGTCCGTAGGTGTTAAAAAGTGTGACCATATGCTCTTTTAAGTAAGATAAACTTGTATTTTGTGTGACTATCATCCATGCAACGACCACATTATTTTTATTTGTGTGTGGTTGATTGCAACCATTTGGTCACACAACGAGTGTCTCCTTGTGGGCTTTGGTCACATAAAATTAGGCCAAATGTGGCCGTAGTTGTTAAAAAGTGTGACCATATGCTCGTTTAAGTAAAGTTGTTAAATAGTGTTGTTGTGGGGTTTGGTCACATAAAATCTGATTGCAAGCTAAAGTTGTATTTTGTGTGACTATTTTCCATGCAATGACCACTTTATTTTTATTTGTGTGTGGCTGATTGCAACCAGTTGGTCACACAATGAGTGTCTTCTTGTGGGCTTTGGTCACATTAAATTAAGCCAAATGTGATCGTAGGTGTTAAAAAGTTTATCCATATGCTCTTTTAAGAAATGTAAACTTGTATTTTGTGTGACTATTGTCCATGCAATGACCACATTATTTTTATTTGTGTGTGGTTGATTGCAACCATTTGGTCACACAACGAGTGTCTCCTTGTGGGCTTTGGTCACATAAACTTATGCCAAATGTGGATGTAGGTGTTAAGAAGTGTGACCATATGCTCTTTTAAGTGAGGTAAACTTGTATTTTCTATGACTATTTTCCATGCAATGGCCACTTTATTTTTATTTGTGTGTGGCTGATTGCAACCATATGGTCACACAACGAGTGTCTTCTTATGGGCTTTGTTCACATTAAATTATGCCAAATGTGTCCGTACGTGTTAAAAAGTGTGACCATATGCTCTTTTAAGTGAGCTAAAGTTGTATTTTGTGTGACTATTTTCCATGCAATGACCACTTTATTTTTTTTTTGTGTGTGGCTGATTGCAACCAGTTGGTCACACAATGAGTGTCTTCTTGTGGGCTTTGGTCACATAAAATTAAGCCAAATGTGGTCGTAGGTGTTAAAAAGTGTAACCATATGCTCTTTTAAGTAATGTAAACTTGTATTTTGTGTGACTATTGTCCATGCAATGGCCATTTTATTTTTATTTGTGTGTGGCTGATTGCAACCGTTTGGTCACACAACGAGTGTCTTCTTATGGGCTTTGGTCACATTTAATTATGCCAAATGTGTCCGTAGGTGTTAAAAAGTGTGACCATATGCTCTTTTAAGTAAGATAAACTTGTATTTTGTGTGACTATCATCCATGCAACGACCACATTATTTTTATTTGTGTGTGGTTGATTGCAACCATTTGGTCACACAACGAGTGTCTCCTTGCGGGCTTTGGTCACATAAAATTAGGCCAAATGTGGTCGTAGTTGTTAAAAAGTGTGACCATATGCTCGTTTAAGTAAAGTTGTTAAATAGTGTTGTTGTGGGGTTTGGTCACATAAAATCTGATTGCAAGCTAAAGTTGTATTTTGTGTGACTATTTTCCATGCAATGACCACTTTATTTTTATTTGTGTGTGGCTGATTGCAACCAGTTGGTCACACAATGAGTGTCTTCTTGTGGGCTTTGGTCACATTAAATTAAGCCAAATGTGATCGTAGGTGTTAAAAAGTTTATCCATATGCTCTTTTAAGTAATGTAAACTTGTATATTTTGTGTGACTATTGTCCATGCAATGGCCATTTTATTTTAATTTGTGTGTGGCTGATTGCAACCATTTGGTAACACAACAAGTGTCTTCTTGTGGGCTTTGGTCACATAAACTTATGCCAAATGTGGATGTAGGTGTTAAAAAGTGTGACCATATGCTCTTTTAAGTGAGGTAAACTTGTATTTTGTGTGACTATTGTCCATTCAATGGCCACTTTTTTTTATTTGTGTGTGGCTCTGATTGCAAGCATTTGGTCACACAATGAGTGTGTTCTTGTGGGCTTTGGTCACATAAACTTATGCCAAATGTGGCCGTAGGTGTTAAAAAGTGTGACCATATGCTCTTTTAAGTGAGGTAAACTTGTATTTTGTGTGACTATTGTCCATGCAATGGCCACTTTATTTTTATTTGTGTATGGCTGATTGCAACCATTTGGTCACACAGCGAGTGTCTTCTTGTGGGCTTTGGTCACATTAAATTATGCCAAATGTGGATGTAGGTGTTAAAAACTTTGACCATATGCTCTTTTAAGTGAGGTAAACTTGGTCACACAACGAGTGTCTTCTTATGGGCTTTGGTCACATTAAATTATGCCAAATGTGTCCGTAGGTGTTAAAAAGTGTGACCATATGCTCTTTTAAGTGAGCTAAAGTTGTATTTTGTGTGACTATTTTCCATGCAATGACCACTTTATTTTTATTTGTGTGTGACTGATTGCAACCATTTGGTCACACAACGAGTGTCTCCTTGTGGGCTTTGGTCACATAAAATTAGGCCAAATATGGCCGTAGTAGTTAAAAAGTGTGACCATATGCTCTTTTAAGTAAGGTAAACTTGTATTTTGTGTGACTATTGTCCATTCAATGGCCACTTTTTTTTTATTTGTGTGTGGCTCTGATTGTAACCATTTGCAGTCGTTGTGGGGTTTGGTCACATAAAATCTGATAGCAAGCTAAAGTTGTATTTTGTGTGACTATTTTCCATGCAATGACCACTTTATTTTTATTTGTGTGTGGCTGATTGCAACCAGTTGGTCACACAATGAGTGTCTTCTTGTGGGCTTTGGTCACATAAAATTAAGCCAAATGTGGTCGTAGGTGTTAAAAAGTTTAACCATATGCTCTTTTAAGTAATGTAAACTTGTATTTTGTGTGACTATTGTCCATGCAATGACCACATTATTTTTGTTTGTGTGTGGTTGATTGCAACCATTTGGTCACACAACGAGTGTCTCCTTGTGGGCTTTGGTCACATAATGTTATGCCAAATGTGGATGTAGGTGTTAAGAAGTGTGACCATATGCTCTTTTAAGTGAGGTAAACTTGTATTTTCTATGACTATTTTCCATGCAATGGCCACTTCATTTTTATTTGTGTGTGGCTGATTGCAACCATATGGTCACACAACGAGTGTCTTCTTATGGGCTTTGTTCACATTAAATTATGCCAAATGTGTCCGTACGTGTTAAAAAGTGTGACCATATGCTCTTTTAAGTGAGCTAAAGTTGTATTTTGTGTGACTATTTTCCATGCAATGACCACTTTATTTTTTTTTTGTGTGTGGCTGATTGCAACCAGTTGGTCACACAATGAGTGTCTTCTTGTGGGCTTTGGTCACATAAAATTAAGCCAAATGTGGTCGTAGGTGTTAAAAAGTGTAACCATATGCTCTTTTAAGTAATGTAAACTTGTATTTTGTGTGACTATTGTCCATGCAATGGCCATTTTATTTTTATTTGTGTGTGGCTGATTGCAACCGTTTGGTCACACAACGAGTGTCTTCTTATGGGCTTTGGTCACATTTAATTATGCCAAATGTGTCCGTAGGTGTTAAAAAGTGTGACCATATGCTCTTTTAAGTAAGATAAACTTGTATTTTGTGTGACTATCATCCATGCAACGACCACATTATTTTTATTTGTGTGTGGTTGATTGCAACCATTTGGTCACACAACGAGTGTCTCCTTGCGGGCTTTGGTCACATAAAATTAGGCCAAATGTGGTCGTAGTTGTTAAAAAGTGTGACCATATGCTCGTTTAAGTAAAGTTGTTAAATAGTGTTGTTGTGGGGTTTGGTCACATAAAATCTGATTGCAAGCTAAAGTTGTATTTTGTGTGACTATTTTCCATGCAATGACCAATTTATTTTTATTTGTGTGTGGCTGATTGCAACCAGTTGGTCACACAATGAGTGTCTTCTTGTGGGCTTTGGTCACATTAAATTAAGCCAAATGTGATCGTAGGTGTTAAAAAGTTTATCCATATGCTCTTTTAAGTAATGTAAACTTGTATTTTGTGTGACTATTGTCCATGCAATGGCCATTTTATTTTAATTTGTGTGTGGCTGATTGCAACCATTTGGTAACACAACGAGTGTCTTCTTGTGGGCTTTGGTCACATAAACTTATGCCAAATGTGGATGTAGGTGTTAAAAAGTGTGACCATATGCTCTTTTAAGTGAGGTAAACTTGTATTTTGTGTGACTATTGTCCATTCAATGGCCACTTTTTTTTATTTGTGTGTGGCTCTGATTGCAAGCATTTGGTCACACAATGAGTGTGTTCTTGTGGGCTTTGGTCACATAAACTTATGCCAAATGTGGCCGTAGGTGTTAAAAAGTGTGACCATATGCTCTTTTAAGTGAGGTAAACTTGTATTTTGTGTGACTATTGTCCATGCAATGGCCACTTTATTTTTATTTGTGTATGGCTGATTGCAACCATTTGGTCACACAGCGAGTGTCTTCTTGTGGGCTTTGGTCACATTAAATTATGCCAAATGTGGAATCGTAAGGTGTTAAAAAATTTTGACCTATATGCTCTTTTAAGTGAAGGTAAAACCTTGGTCACACAAACGAGTGTCTTCTTATGGGCTTTGGTCACATTAAATTATGCCAAAATTGTGTCTCGTAGGTG
The DNA here is from genome assembly GCA_020465985.1 of Centrapalus pauciflorus. Classification (NCBI taxonomy): domain Eukaryota; kingdom Viridiplantae; phylum Streptophyta; class Magnoliopsida; order Asterales; family Asteraceae; genus Centrapalus; species Centrapalus pauciflorus. The sequence continues at coordinate 4,154 of JAANYP010003384.1, read as the reverse complement.
TTTAAAAAGTGTGACCATATGCTCTTTTAAGTAAGATAAACTTGTATTTTGTGTGACTATCATCCATGCAATGACCACATTATTTTTATTTGTGTGTGGTTGATTGCAACCATTTGGTCACACAACGAGTGTCTCCTTGTGGGCTTTGGTCACATAAAATTAGGCGAAATATGGCCGTAGTTGTTAAAAAGTGTGACCATATGCTCTTTTAAGTAAGGTAAACTTGTATTTTGTGTGACTATTGTCCATTCAATGGCCACTTTTTTTATTTGTGTGTGGCTCTGATTGGTAACCAATTTGACTGTTGTGTTTGTCACATAACCATCTGATTGCCAGCTAAAGTTGTATTTTGTTTGACTATTTTCCATGCAATGACCACTTTATTTTTATTTGTGTGTGGCTGATTGCAACCAGTTGGTCACACAATGAGTGTCTTCTTGTGGGCTTTGGTCACATAAAATTAAGCCAAATGTGGTCGTAGGTGTTAAAAAGTTTAACCATATGCTCTTTTAAGTAATGTAAACTTGTATTTTGTGTGACTATTGTCCATGCAATGACCACATTATTTTTATTTGTGTGTGGTTGATTGCAACCATTTGGTCACACAACGAGTGTCTCCTTGTGGGCTTTGGTCACATAATGTTATGCCAAATGTGGATGTAGGTGTTAAGAAGTGTGACCATATGCTCTTTTAAGTGAGGTAAACTTGTATTTTCTATGACTATTTTCCATGCAATGGCCACTTTATTTTTATTTGTGTGTGGCTGATTGCAACCATATGGTCACACAACGAGTGTCTTCTTATGGGCTTTGTTCACATTAAATTATGCCAAATGTGTCCGTACGTGTTAAAAAGTGTGACCATATGCTCTTTTAAGTGAGCTAAAGTTGTATTTTGTGTGACTATTTTCCATGCAATGACCACTTTATTTTTTTTTTGTGTGTGGCTGATTGCAACCAGTTGGTCACACAATGAGTGTCTTCTTGTGGGCTTTGGTCACATAAAATTAAGCCAAATGTGGTCGTAGGTGTTAAAAAGTGTAACCATATGCTCTTTTAAGTAATGTAAACTTGTATTTTGTGTGACTATTGTCCATGCAATGGCCATTTTATTTTTATTTGTGTGTGGCTGATTGCAACCGTTTGGTCACACAACGAGTGTCTTCTTATGGGCTTTGGTCACATTTAATTATGCCAAATGTGTCCGTAGGTGTTAAAAAGTGTGACCATATGCTCTTTTAAGTAAGATAAACTTGTATTTTGTGTGACTATCATCCATGCAACGACCACATTATTTTTATTTGTGTGTGGTTGATTGCAACCATTTGGTCACACAACGAGTGTCTCCTTGCGGGCTTTGGTCACATAAAATTAGGCCAAATGTGGTCGTAGTTGTTAAAAAGTGTGACCATATGCTCGTTTAAGTAAAGTTGTTAAATAGTGTTGTTGTGGGGTTTGGTCACATAAAATCTGATTGCAAGCTAAAGTTGTATTTTGTGTGACTATTTTCCATGCAATGACCACTTTATTTTTATTTGTGTGTGGCTGATTGCAACCAGTTGGTCACACAATGAGTGTCTTCTTGTGGGCTTTGGTCACATTAAATTAAGCCAAATGTGATCGTAGGTGTTAAAAAGTTTATCCATATGCTCTTTTAAGTAATGTAAACTTGTATATTTTGTGTGACTATTGTCCATGCAATGGCCATTTTATTTTAATTTGTGTGTGGCTGATTGCAACCATTTGGTAACACAACAAGTGTCTTCTTGTGGGCTTTGGTCACATAAACTTATGCCAAATGTGGATGTAGGTGTTAAAAAGTGTGACCATATGCTCTTTTAAGTGAGGTAAACTTGTATTTTGTGTGACTATTGTCCATTCAATGGCCACTTTTTTTTATTTGTGTGTGGCTCTGATTGCAAGCATTTGGTCACACAATGAGTGTGTTCTTGTGGGCTTTGGTCACATAAACTTATGCCAAATGTGGCCGTAGGTGTTAAAAAGTGTGACCATATGCTCTTTTAAGTGAGGTAAACTTGTATTTTGTGTGACTATTGTCCATGCAATGGCCACTTTATTTTTATTTGTGTATGGCTGATTGCAACCATTTGGTCACACAGCGAGTGTCTTCTTGTGGGCTTTGGTCACATTAAATTATGCCAAATGTGGATGTAGGTGTTAAAAACTTTGACCATATGCTCTTTTAAGTGAGGTAAACTTGGTCACACAACGAGTGTCTTCTTATGGGCTTTGGTCACATTAAATTATGCCAAATGTGTCCGTAGGTGTTAAAAAGTGTGACCATATGCTCTTTTAAGTGAGCTAAAGTTGTATTTTGTGTGTCTATTTTCCATGCAATGACCACTTTATTTTTATTTGTGTGTGACTGATTGCAACCATTTGGTCACACAACGAGTGTCTCCTTGTGGGCTTTGGTCACATAAAATTAGGCCAAATATGGCCGTAGTAGTTAAAAAGTGTGACCATATGCTCTTTTAAGTAAGGTAAACTTGTATTTTGTGTGACTATTGTCCATTCAATGGCCACTTTTTTTTTATTTGTGTGTGGCTCTGATTGTAACCATTTGCAGTCGTTGTGGGGTTTGGTCACATAAAATCTGATAGCAAGCTAAAGTTGTATTTTGTGTGACTATTTTCCATGCAATGACCACTTTATTTTTATTTGTGTGTGGCTGATTGCAACCAGTTGGTCACACAATGAGTGTCTTCTTGTGGGCTTTGGTCACATAAAATTAAGCCAAATGTGGTCGTAGGTGGTGTTTAAAAAGGGTTAAACCATTAGCGGCTGTTTAAGTAATGTAGAACTTCGTATTTTTGAATGTGACTATATGTCCATGCATATGAGACCTACATTTATTGTTTTATTTTGTGTTTGTGGTTGATTGCAAACCATTAGGTCACACAACGAGTGTCTTCTTGTGGGCTTTGGTCACATAAAATTAGGCCAAATGTGGCCGTAGTTGTTAAAAAGTGTGACCATATGCTCTTTTAAGTGAGGTAAACTTGTATTCTCTATGACTATTTTCCATGCAATGGCCACTTTATTTTTATTTGTGTGTGGCTGATTGCAACCATTTGGTCACACATCGAGTGTCTTCTTATGGGCTTTGGTCACATTAAATTATGCCAAATGTGTCCGTAGGTGTTAAAAAGTGTGACCATATGCTCTTTTAAGTGAGCTAAAGTTGTATTTTGTGTGACTATTTTCCATGCAATGACCACTTTATTTTTATTTGTGTGTGGCTGATTGCAACCAGTTGGTCACACAATGAGTGTCTTCTTGTGGGCTTTGGTCACATAAAATTAAGCCAAATGTGGTCGTAGGTGTTAAAAAGTGTAACCATATGCTCTTTTAAGTAATGTAAACTTGTATTTTGTGTGACTATTGTCCATGCAATGGCCATTTTATTTTTATTTGTGTGTGGCTGATTGCAACCGTTTGGTCACACAACGAGTGTCTTCTTATGGGCTTTGGTCACATTGAATTATGCCAAATGTGTCCGTAGGTGTTAAAAAGTGTGACCATATGCTCTTTTAAGTAAGATAAACTTGTATTTTGTGTGACTATCATCCATGCAACGACCACATTATTTTTATTTGTGTGTGGTTGATTGCAACCATTTGGTCACACAACGAGTGTCTCCTTGTGGGCTTTGGTCACATAAAATTAGGCCAAATGTGGCCGTAGTTGTTAAAAAGTGTGACCATATGCTCGTTTAAGTAAAGTTGTTAAATAGTGTTGTTGTGGGGTTTGGTCACATATAATCTGATTGCAAGCTAAAGTTGTATTTTGTGTGACTATTTTCCATGCAATGACCACTTTATTTTTATTTGTGTGTGGCTGATTGCAACCAGTTGGTCACACAATGAGTGTCTTCTTGTGGGCTTTGGTCACATAAAATTAAGCCAAATGTGGTCGTAGGTGTTAAAAAGTTTAACCATATGCTCTTTTAAGTAATGTAAACTTGTATTTTGTGTGACTATTGTCCATGCAATGGCCATTTTATTTTAATTTGTGTGTGGCTGATTGCAACCATTTGGTAACACAACGAGTGTCTTCTTGTGGGCTTTGGTCACATAAAATTATGCCAAATGTGGATGTAGGTGTTAAAAAGTGTGACCATATGCTCTTTT
>JAANYP010003383.1:0-13653 GCA_020465985.1 Centrapalus pauciflorus | reverse complement strand
GTTCATGTGTATAACTTGTGACTTCAATGTTATACACAATTTCCACTTTACCGTTTGTTTTGTTAAAAACCCGCTTGTTTGGTGAGTTCGGCACATAACCTAGGAAGTATCCTTCGTCAGCCTTTTCACCAAACTTCGGTTGATGTTTTGTATGCAATAAAGTGCATGGTACCCCAAACGGTTCGAAGCCAGTTAAAATAGGTGGCCGTTTATTCAAAATTTCATAACAGGTTTTGTTCAAAGATTTGACAGTTAGGACCCGGTTTAAAATGTGACATGCGGTATTCACTGCCTCCCCCCAAAACATGGTAGGAAGCTTTGAATCCGACAACATAGTCCTAGCTGCCTCAATCAGTGTCTTGTTTTTACGTTCGGCCACCCCATTTTGTTGAGGCTCATATGGTGCACTAAATTGATGCACTATGCCCTTTGAGAGGCAATATACACCAATTACAGTGTTTTTGAACTCAGTTCCATTATCACTACGTATCCTTTTAACCCGTGTTCCGTAGGAATTCTCCACTTGGTCTAAGAACCCGATGAGCTTGGAAGCCGTCTCGTCCTTTGTACCTAGAAAGAAAACCCAAGAAAATCGTGAGTAATCGTTAGTGATAACCAAACAATACCAACTACCTCCTATACTCCTTTTGTTGATTGGGCCGAAAAGGTCCATGTGCAACAAATCCAATGTTGAGGTTATGGAGTTCTGCGTCTTGGACTTGTGTGTTTTCTTATGTTGTTTGATAGTAGACATTTGATAGTACACCAATTACAGTGTTCTTGTGTGTCTTCTTAGTCGTAAGTACCATCTAGCTGTCTGTCTGATGTGACATTTGATAGTAGACCAGCTAGATTGGCTTGACCAGATGATGAACTTGGAAGGTATCGCTGTTGGGACTGATTCTGAAACTGTCCATGATGCTGGTTCTGCCCTTGGTACGTATCTACCTTTGGTCTCTGACATTCTCTGGCGAAGTGCCCCAGACCTTGACAGTTATAACACTTGACCTTGGACTTATCAAATCCAATTCCTTTATTGTTCATCGTCAGATTCCTCCCAGTTCTTTTGATGAATCTTTTACCCCGTTGGGTTACCATGGCCAGTTGCCATTCTAGATCCATTTCCTCAAGATCGTCAGGGTCGACCTGATCATAGGCTTCATCCCAGAGAGCAGGATCGTTAATTTACCCCTGAACGCAGTTCCCGTATGCAGCCACAAATGAAGCAAGCATGTTCAAATGTTCTTCTGCTGATTTTGCGCTCATGGGCATCTTAGAGTAGCCCTGAGATGTTGATGCCTGAGTTGCTTGAGGTTGCGGTTCTTCCGATCTTCCCAATCCTAAGAACGCTCTATTTAGTGTGTCATCAGTCTCTGCTGGTGACGACGTTTCTCCGGTGAAAAACGATGTAGCAGTCTTCAGATCAGCTGCGGCTGAAGGTTTTGTTGATTTTCCAAAATACATCGCTGGATTCTGGACTTGTTCGTAATCCGTTTCGGCCTTCAGTAGCTCGAAGTGATAAGCTCGCAACGTTCCCACAATATCTTCCAAAGATTGGGTATAATACTTGTCCTCATTAAGCTTTATCATTGCCACATACATAGCCCATTTGGCTGGTAAGGCATCAAGAAGCTTGTTGTTCTTCTCCGTGTCATTATACTCAATCCCGTGACTTTCAGGCTCCGTCAATAGATGATAAAATCGGGTGATGCTATCATCCAACTGTTCATCCTTCAACGCCTTGAAAATCGCAAACTGTTGTTTCAACAGCTCCATACGCTTTCTACGAACCCTAGGATTACCCTCACACCTCTTTTCTAGAGACTCCCAAAGTTCCTTAGATGTCTTTTGAGTCCTAAATGTGTGCAGTATATCCTGAGGCAACGCCATTCGAATTATCGAGAAAGCTCTGTTCTCGGCTTCATTTGGTATGATAAGACTCTCTGACGGCCTTCAACTTCAGAAATTGGTGGAATGTATCCTTCGTCAATACATACCCACATGCGCATGTCATTGAAACGCACAAAATCGGCAAACCGATCTTTCCACCAATAATAGTCCTCGAGTTTCATCAGCTTAGGCGGAGTATTTGCCTTCCCGACCTCGTGGTCCATTCCAGAAACTTTTGAAGATTTGACATCGTTTCGAAAGTAATTGAATTGTAACTTAATTAATTTAATTCGAAACTAATTTAATTTAATTCTTTCGACTTTAGATATATTCGAATACAATTAATTTTAAATCTGTTTGGGATTAAATTCGATTAAGTTTGATAATTCAACTAAATTCGAAGATGATGACAGATTCGAAAGCCCCTAAACTCGAAGGCAAGCAAACTCGAATACTCAGCAGTTTCGAAGCACTATTCGACTCTAGACTAAACTCGAAGTAAACTCGAATGTCAGCAGACTCGAGACCCTAATCGACTTTAGCACAAACTCGAATTAGATTCGAAAACACTCTGTATCAAACTCGAAATGAGCGGATTTGGTTAGACTCGAGACTAAGTGAAACCCTAATTACTCCTAATAGATTCGAGTGCCGCAAACTCGAAAAACGGCTAATACTTCGATTTCTTAACGTTTTGCAGATTAAATCAATATTTTTCCAACGAAAAATAATGATTTCGATCAAAAATGTAAAAAAGACGAAGTATTTCCCGGATAACAATTTGCTAAGCTCGAAGAACACGAAAACACAAAGATGAGAGAAAAACCATCCAAAAGCGTCAAGAAACCTAGGATATATCTTGTTGAACACCAAAAACACCCCGTAGGCTCTGATACCACTTGTAAGGTCTACCAAACACAGATCTATCTAGACGCGGAACCGTCAACGAGTGCGGAATCCTCGTTAACGGGTAGACGGTAACAACACTCACCAGAAACACGGAGACTATCAGAAGCTGCATGAACTACACAAGCACAAGCCTACGAACTGATTCTCTCCGAAACACCACTAACACTGATGATAAACTCGAAATCGCTTAATGCTTAATCACTCTCGAATTCTGCAAAAAGTCTCATAATATTTCGAGTCTATCCCTAATTATAGAGGCTAATTCGAGTCTGTCATGGGCCAAACTCGAATCCGACCCAAGGCCCATTCGAGTTTGTCCCATCTGACACTCTCGAATCTGCCTAAGTTGTCACATTCGAATCTGTCTAAGTGACTCATTCGAATCTAACCTGATTCGAATCCTAGTCCTTAGAGATTTCGAATTTACCTTTTCACATAATTGACTAAGTATTGAAAATTATGTTTTTACCTGATGATTGATTTTATCTTTGATCTTCATGTTTGAACTTCTTGTAAAACGTTACATTAAGTTCAAACATACAAACAATAATAAATATCAAACATATATAAACATATATATCAAACACTTACTAAAACACAATGTTGGATCAGTTAGACTGCTATCGTCACACAGGGTGTACCAACAAATAACTCCGGTTTATAGTTTTTTTGAATGAATAATATTGCAACTCATTTGTTTTTTTAAATAAAAACACTAGAAAACATTTAGATTGAAAATACTAAAAAACCCAGAATGGTTTATATTATTTTGTTCGGATAAAATTAAAAAGGATGATTCATAGTTTTTTTGTTTGTAAAAAGTGAAAAATAGAATGATTCGTAGTATTTATAATCGTGATTAAATAAGCGAGTATTATCTAATCGTAAATTAATATTCAGAAAATATATTAAAAATTTGATAAGGTTATGAGAAAATAAAAGATGTAAATAAATAAATTTAATGAAATTAAAAAATAGTCACTTTCAATAAATAAATAATAACAGAAAATTAAAAACTAATTTTTTTTTTATAAAAATTTACAACAAAATATGATACAAAAATAGGGTTTATTTTGGTGTTTATGAAATCTTAGAAAAACTTAAAAATTAAAAAAAAGGTGTATTTTCATTTGATATATTACTGTTATTGACATAAATATGAAAAGTTGTAACTATTTTTGATAACTGAAAAGTTGTAACTATTTTTGATAACTGAAAAGTTGTTGGTGATCAGCTAAACAGGTTTGTAGGTAACCAATTATTATTATTGATTAAAAAATAAAAAGTTGTTACGATAAACAATAAAAATGTAAAAGTCAATGTTATTATTATTTTTTGAACGGCAAACTATCCTAGTCCTACTCCTAAACTACTCCTTTTACCACACGACAAACTTTCACCACCTAAATTATAACTTGTCTCCGACGGGAGTTGAACCCGTGACCTCTCGCTTACATCACCACCCTCTTACCGCCAGACTTGTTACAATTTTTGGTCATTTGCCCGTATTGACAAAACTTGTTACAATTTTTGGTCATTTGCCCATACTGAAAAACACAAAACCGGCTTTTACGTTTTCGGTGAAGCTTATTCAAACTAGTTCACTTCTGTTCTATTATTATTAGGTTAATATTGAAAAAAGTCAATCAACTTTTCTCATTTTCTCAATTAAGTCCTTAAACTTTTTTTTCAATTGTGTAAGTCCCTAAACTTTGTTTGTCTTGTTCGAAAATGTATATATTTTTGACCGGTTACAAGATTTGCTAGTAAAATACAATCGATAAAACAAAAGGTTTTTTAGACTTATTTTATGGTAATCAAGTCTAGGGTTCATTATGTTATAATTTAATATTTATGTTCATATTTTGTAAAGATTTATTAGTTGAGTCCATGGGCTTTTGTCTATTAGAGTTTTCGTATTTAAATGGTCTCCTAGGGTTTTGTATGTGAAACTGAAGGAAGCTCAAGGTGAAAAAGTGTGTAGCCGTCTTGCTTGGTAGGAAATAGAAACTTTTTTTTATCATTCGGCTACCTTTATAATTCTTTCATCTTGTTCTCTGTTATCGTTTACGCTTGAGTATTTGGGACAAACAAGTGATATCATAGTCGAATGATTATTTTCGACTGATTTGAAGATTGTTATTGATTCAAAATCGTATAGTTTGCGTTTTTTTTTTATAGAATTTTTTTGTTGATTATGTTTTTTTTTCTACTTCGTACGTACTGTAAAAAATAATCGATTTTTTTTGTTCATCAAAATTAAGTTTTTATTGGAGTTTTCTTTGTTGTTGTCTTGAAAAATTAGGCTATGTGTCTTAAAATTCAATCAAATACATACTCAAGAAATAAACTTTTGTGGTTTGATTTGTTTTCAAACCTCGTTTTTTCTGGAAAAAAATTCAAGTGAATTCGAATTTTGCATTTTAAACTCTTCCAAGAACACCCCCAACTTAAAAATCACTTTTCTTACCTTGATTCAGTCTTGAATCTTGTTATATCAGCTTTAATCCATGAATTTTTCTCCAATCAATTTCGAATTTCCAACAGATTTAAGAGAGAATTTGTGTGTGTGTTTTGAATGTGAAGAGTTGTAATGAACTCTTGAAAGACTCAAGAGTGTTTTATTTTCCCGCTTTCGGTTATTGACACAAGTGGCCCCTCCACTTTTGCATCTTCTTTAAATGAAGTTTCAATCTTTGTTTTATCACCACCAACATTTAAATTTCATCATACTTAATTATAATTTGGAATTCAAAAATTTCTTAATTAATTGACATAACAACCAACTTTTAAATTTCCGAATAAATAAATTTGTCATTAATAATCCCACTTGATTACATTAAATATAAAATTTAAACTAAATATCCTCGATTACAACAATTTAAATCTTAGGATGTTATAGCATGGGCATCACCACGCTCGAACTTCTTCCTCGAAGTTACTTGGTTTCGAACATTTGTGGATACTTCTTTAACATATCTGCTTTAGTCTCCCAAGTTTGACTTGCTCCTTTGTGATGCTTCCAACGTATCATCACCATTTCAATCTCTTTGTTTCTTAGTTTCTTCACTTAAGTATCCAAAACACATTCCGGATCTTCCACATATCGAAGCCTCTCATCTATCTGCAACTCGATATGATCAGCCTAATCTTCATTCCCAGTAGTGAAGGACTTCCTAAGGTTTCCCACATGAAATACCGGATGTACACCTAACATCTCCTTAGGCAATTGTCCCAATCTTTTCTGTTATTCTGAGTGGGCCTACAATCCTTGGAGCCAACTTGCCTCTTTTAGCAAAACGGGTAACACCTTTCGTCGGTGATACTTTCAAATATACCCAATCATCTACCTCAAAATTGATTGGTTTGTGCCTTCTATCATGGTAAATTTTCTGTCGATCCAGAGCCGCTTTCATATTTTGTCGCACAAGTTGTATCTTCTCATTTGTTTCTTGTAACAATGTCAGCCCAGCAATCATAGTTTCTCCTGTTTCTCTCCAACATGTAGGAGTCCTACATCTTCTTCCATAAAGTGCCTCAAATGGTGCTTCCTTGATCGTTGCATGATAACTATTATTATACGAGAATTCTATTAGTGGTAAATGGTCCTCCCAATTACCACCAAGATCAAAAATGCAAGACCGTATCATTTCTTCAAGTGTGAGGATGGTTCTTTCACTTTGGCCATCAGTTTGCGGACGATAGGTTGTGCTCAATGTGATCCTCGTACCTAGCCCTTCTTGGATGCAGACCAAAAGTTTGAGGTGAAACGACTATCTCGATAAGATATAATAGACCTTGGGTCTCCATGTCAAGTGATAATCACGCTCATGGAAATCTGTGCCAATCTCTCTAATGAATAACTTTCTCTGATCGGTATGAAATGAGCAGACTTTTCAATCTATCAACAATCACCCATATCGCATCATGCTGACGTCTTGTTTTTGGTAACTTAGTGACAAAATCCATGGTAATATGTTCCCACTTCCATTCAAGAACGGGAAGTGGTTGCAAACTGCCATACGGTTGTTGATGTTCGGCTTTCACAAGTCGACAAGTTCAACATCTTTCGACATACTGCCCAATATCCTTCTTTAATCCAGGCCATCAAAAGTCAGATTTTAATTCATTGTACATCTTTGTGCTCCCGGGATGTACAGAAAACTTTGACTGACGTGCTTCTTCGAAAATAACTTTTCCCATACCTCCAAACTTAGGCACCCAGATCCTTCCGTAACACCTTTCAAACCAGACTCATCCATTTCCATAATCTTTTTCTGCACTCTTATGTCCTCGGCACCAATATTTTCTTCTTTTAAAGCTACCTTTTGAGCAGCTTTAACATCATCAATAATTGTTGAGGTCAACATGGTAGAGGTCATCACATAACAACAATCCTTAGAGTATGCTTTATGGCTTAATGAATCTGCAACTTCGTTAGCCTTTCCAGAAAGATAGATTATTTCACAAAAGTAGTCCTTAATCAATTCCATAGACCTACGTTGTCTCATATTAAGTTTTTTTAGGCTGAATATGTACTTTAAACTCTTATGGACAGTGTACAATTGACACTTCGTTCCATACAGATAATGTCTCTATAGTTTCAAAGCAAACGTAACACTGGTCAACTCCAAATCGTGAGTTGACTAGTCTTTCTCATGCTGCTTTAAATTGTCTCGAGGCATTAGCAATAACCTTCCCGCGTTGTATCAGTACAACACCTCATCCCAGCCTCGATGCATCCGTATAGACTACAAAATATTCATTACCCTCTGGTAGGACAATGATAGCGTCCAATTTGTATATGTTTTATCGGACGATATATCGTGTTTTGCATAGCATTTTAGTTGTTTTCGTCTCAGAATCGATCTTATAGGTTCAAGTTGTCATTTCAGGTGTTGGTTGAATAAATTGAAGTGAAAGGTGCGGAAACAAGCAGAACTCGGCGAGTTCACATCAAAACAGAAAGTCTGATCTGCTCAGAACTTGGCGAGTTCACTCAGAATACTCGGCGAGTTCATCAATTTCAAGAACCAAATTGCAATCATGAACTCGGCGAGTTCATCCCTGTACTCGGCGAGTTCACCTGAAAACTGTTAATTTCTGAATATTCCTGATAAATGCCAGATCAAATAAGGAGTCGACAGCTCATGAACTCGGCGAGTTCCTGTCTTGAACTCGGCGAGTTCCCCCTCCTGGAGATCAAATCAGAAGGTGACAACAAATGAACTCGGCGAGTTCATGTATTGTATCGGCGACTTCTTCCCAGCCTATAAAATGAATTTTTTGCTCATTAATGGAGGAGACGACTTTTATCACCAAAAACACACACACACTTCTAATTTCTAGGGGAAGAAGGAAGGCAAGGAAGGAGCTTATCTTGGAGTTTTGACATGGTGGATTGCATCTTCATCATCACATACATCATTAGGGGAGTTATTCTTATACCTAAGTTTATCTTAATGTGTAGAATTCTTTCTTATTTTGAGATGGTGTTTTACTCCATGAGAATGTAGTAATTTTGCTATGTAATCATTTGGGTAACAAACCCTAAACGTTCGATGATTTCTACTTTGTGTATGATTGGATGATATGTCACAGTTTGCTTTCTTTGAATGAAAATCTCGTTGTATTGTTTGAGACTCTTTAAACTCGCTATGAATGCTTTATTATGTCCATAACGAGAGTTCGAGATAGTTAGTATTCATTTTCGATGATCAAAATATCTTAGTATTCATTTAGATGGTGAAAGAGTATGTTTAAAAAGTGTTTTCATATCAATGAGAGGGGATTTATGTTTTTATGAGAGTTTAGCATGAATTTTATGATTCGGTGTCAACCGAATCATCATTCAAAGTTCGTAAATTCATTGTGAGCATTCGGTCTTGCATGACTCAAGTTCTGAACATATAAAAGAGATTTGCGTCTTCAATTCGTGAGTTATGGGATTATTGTGCTATAACGAGAGATCCGCATAGCTAAATTGTCATTGCTCGCATTATGAGTCGATGTTGTTTTCATGTATAAGAGATTTGAGTGATCACAATATTGGCTATCATGATTAAATAATTCAATCATAGCTTAGAGATTTGTGTGGTTGTTTCATTAAAAACCATGTAGGCATATTATCCAATCTGCGCTTTAAATTGTTCATCCGTTGTTTAGGGGGAGTGATCCCATTAGGTTACATATTTCCCCTTGTTAGAAATCCAAGTTATTAATCTCCTTTCCTTCTCGTATGTGTCATTGCGATAGATCTTTCGTTCACATTTATCTTATATGCATTTTAAATCAATTTCAACCATAGCTAACCATTAAATGACGGTTCCTATCATCATTACACCAATTGTCCCTGAGTTCGACAACCCAAACTTATTTAAGCTATGCTAGTAAACGATAGGTAATACTTGCCTATTTGTCCGCTAGTTCTAGTTTATTTATATCCATTTCTTAATTAAAATAAAGGTGTGCTGGCGGCACATCAGGCAAGTATCGGTGCTTCGCTTGAACTTATCTTCAGAATATCGAATGCTTCTTGTTGCTCACCCTCCCATACAAACGACCGCTTTCTTTTTCGTTAGAGAAGTTAAAGGATCTGCAATCTTTGAGAAGTCTTTTATAAACCTTCTATAATAACCCGCCAATCCTAGAAATCTTCTTATTTCTGTAGCATGCGCGGCGGCTCCCAATTCTTTATCGCTTCTACTTTAGCTGGATCCACCGAGATTCCAGCTCTAGAAATTACATGCCCAAAAATTGAATTTGTTGCAACAAAAACTCACACTTTAAGAATTTGGCATATAACTTTTTCCTTTCTTAATAGTCCCAATAACTCCTTCAGATGTATGGCATTCTCAGCTTCAGACTTAGAGTATACTAGATTATCATCAATAAATAAATTTATGGATTTATCCAACATTGGTCTACAAACCCTGTTCATAAGGTCCATGAAAGTAGCTGGGGCGTTGGTTAACCCAAATGGCATAATCTGGAACTCGTAGTGCCCATAACGAGTACGGAAAGCTGGTTTTGGTACATCCTCCGCTAAAACTTTTAGTTGATGGTACCCAGATCGCAATTCGATCTTTGAAAAATAACTAGCCCCATGCAGCTGATTAAACAAATCATCAATTCTTGGCAGTGGATACTTACTTGATATTTACTTTGTAAAGCTCACGATAATCAATGCATATTCTCATTGTGTCATCTTTCTTCTTTACAAATAGTACTGGTGCTCCCCACGGTGAAGAACTAAGTCGAATGAAGCCCTTATCCAACAACTCCAGAAGTTGCTTCATCTTTTCTTGCATTTCGGTAGGTGCGAGACGGTACGGAGAACGATCTATCGGGGCAGCTCAGGGGATTAAATCAATTCTAAATTCCATTTGTCTTTAAGGTAGCACACCAGACAAGTCTTCAGGAAACACATCCGAAAACTCATACACAACAGGCACATCAACCACAGTTTTCTTTTCAGCCTTGGCATCAATAGCACATGCCAAATAAGACACACAACCCTTAGCAACTAGTTTTCGGGCCTTAGCAATGCTTAACAGATACAGATTCCCACTTCTCCTATCACTGTATATGCAGATTTCACGCCCTTCCGGAGTAGTTAGCTTTATCCTTCTTTTCTTGCAAACTATGTGGGTCTCATTCTCAATCAACCAGTCCATCCCGATTATTAAATCAAATTCACCGAACTCTATTGGAATCAAATCAAGATTGAAGACTACATCTTCAATTACTAAGGTACAATTACGGTATACTTGATCTACTTTAACTAAAGTATTACTAGTAGTTTCAATATCAAGCACAACATATTAACTTAGTCAAATGCATCAACTTTGTTGAGCAAAAGCAGTAGACACAAACGACCGATTGGCACCACAACCAAACAGAACTCCTGCAGGCATACAATTAACAATAAACATACCCGTGACCACCACCGGGTCTTCCCTAGCCTCTTCTACAGTGATTTGGAATGCACGAGCAGGTGCCCCTAGTGGTTGGTTCCGACGAATGACTAAACCACCACTTGATCCCCCAGAAGATTGTGTCGAAGATGGAGCAGCTGAAGTTTCCTTTCTACAATTCCTACTATGATTCCCCCATTTACCACACTTATGGCAGGCATGAGCTTTTCTTGGGCATTCATTTTGGTAGTGGCCCAACTCTCCACAACAAAAGCAGGCATGTCCGTTAGTGCACCCACCAAACTGTTCAAGGCGACATTTATTACAGTACTGCGGTTCCGTGTTGATGGAGTATGCACAAGCCTGATTTGAAGAAGCAGAGGGTTGACGATAAGACTGCTGAGTTGAGTAGTGAGATGAACCAGAGTAGCCTCCTTCATGTTGTCGTTTTGGTGGTGACGACTAAGTTGGATTAGCAGAGGCAGCAGCAAACCCAATCGTATGCCCAGACATAATCAAAATTTGTTCGAAATTTTTTGCAGCCTCTTGATTTCCAAATCCAGAGCAGCCTCATATTTGGTCACTTTCCGCTCTTCAATGTCAACTTCATGAGGCACAAACAAGCCCAGCCTCGTGAACTCCACAGCATATTATGACACTGTTTTGGTTCCCTGCATCAGTGTCATTAATTTGGCTTCCAGTCTACGGCGCTCGTCAGCCGGGCAGTATTACTGTGGAAATATATCTGTAAACTCAGCACGGGTCATAGCAGACACCTTCTCCAAGATTAAAGAGTTAAGCATGGAATTCCACCACATGAACGCATCTTTATATAACAAAGCGGTGGCAAATCGGACCATGTCCTTTTCAGTACAGTCGCTGATTCGGGATGTTCTTTCAGTTGCTGTTATCCATTCCAGTGCAGCAACAACATCTCCCAGCCCATTAAACTCCATAGCTCCATTTCCTTTAAAGTCCTAAAATCGGCAACCTTTGGGCTTACTTGATAACCCAAAATTGTCATCTTGATTATCATCATTGCCGTTGTTCCCTTTATACTTTCTTTTGTCTTCTTTTCTTTCAGCTTCGGTCTCATCTCGAGCCTGAAATTCATATTGAATCATTTGGTTTTGTTCTGCCATCATTGATAGCATCATTTCCCTCATCTCGTGTGGTGTCATTCCTTCTCCAGACATTTTCTGAAATTTAAACATATAACTTGTTTAGTAATCATGTCATTTATTTAAATACACCACCCGTTGTCCCGTATGAAAGTCAAATTCCTATTAATACTAGATCATATCCTACCTTAGGTCAGATCATCACTTATACTCACTAACATGTCATCACCTATGTGTGAGATCAAGACCTCATGGACACTTGAATCTCAAACTACTGATCTGATACCATACGTTGTGACACCCTTGTCACATAACCACCATTACATCACCCAGGATTAATCACAACCTATGTTAAACCATTGATCTGAAACACTTAGTACATTACAGGAAATTGAAAATACATAATTAAAATAAAAGTCAAACACCCTATGGTGCTACAAGGGTCCAATCTAGTTTCTACATATTTAACATTTATTACAACCATCTTAAATAGTACAATGATGTCCCTCATACATCAATTATTGATTGAATTGTAGAGATCCTCAAATACTTTAAGATATGACCTAGCTAGAAGGTCCAGCAGCAGATTTACCCTTTTCTGAAAAATATAAACAACTACAGGATAAGCAAAGCTTAGTGAGTACAAAGATTATACATTCTACAAGTCTTTATGCAGCATACAATGAGTAACACTGGCGACAAACGTCGTGCACCCCATCGCACACGAAGTAGAGTGACACATATGAACACACAGCTCCATCGTGCCATTGCATGGAATAACACATTCAATTGAGGCGGAATTTATCATCGGGGATGCTACACTTGCCCTTCGGGACCATAGAGGGATCAGCTCCAGGTCATATAGCTTCGGTAACATCGACTTACCAGTTATAGCTCGAAAGCCCATCGGATGATGCACAATAAAGCACACAGACCATGAAATAACATGTAAGCAAGCAACAATGTGCATCAAAATAAACGCAAGTTAGTAGAGTGCCATATGAAAATGAATCAACATGCCTCAGTGAACAACAACTAGCATAAAACAAATGTAGACATATATAATCCTAAGTACTCACAGTGGGTGCATTAAATAACTTTAAATTATATTATTTCTCTTCGAGTTTTCAAGCGGAATCACAATTAAATAACTACATAAATGTATACAAGTTCAAAAGTATATAGCATTTTGCCGTCGTTTTCCAAACTCTAAAATAAAGTTGTAGACGTTTAAATTGGTAGGACGAGATGAGTTAAAAAGAATAATGCATTTCAAAATGTTTCTATTTTAAGAGTCAATCACTTTTCAACACAAATAAACGATAGGTCAATATTGAAAATAACAAATGGCTAAAAATAATAATAAGTTTTGTTATTTTTATTATTAATAGTAACTGATATTTATATTTTTTATAGTTTATGGTAATAATTTTTTATTTTTCTATCAATAATAATAATTGATGGCGAGCAACTTGTTTAGCAGATCACCAACAACTTTTCAATTATCAAAATTAGTAACATCTTTTCATATATTTATTAATATCAATAACGTATATATTATGAATATTTAATTACGGTTAGATAATATTCGATCATTTATTCATAATTATATATAATATGAACGAAAAAAATACTACGATTTATTCCAACTTTCACTTTTTCCAAACGAAAAACTACGAACTATCCTTTTTCTAGTTTTTCCGAACAAAATAATACAAATCGTTCCAGTTTTCAGTTTTTCCAATCTAAATGGGTCATAGTTTTTTATTTAAAAAAAATAACCACCAAAATGGGTCTCAGGATTTTTCATTAAAAAA
>JAANYP010003382.1:70587-86171 GCA_020465985.1 Centrapalus pauciflorus | reverse complement strand
TAGATGAAGATGCCCATATCTGTCTAAAGTCAGAAATCTTCAATGAATCTGAACTGAGTGAATCAGCTATGATAGCTGAAGATGAGGTGTGGGTTGGACTGACGGATGAAGAGGATGAAGAGAGGAGAGAATCTGATTCTGATGAAGAGGAAGAAAAAGAAGAAGTTGCATTAATGGCATCTGGCCAAAATAAAGCTGAAAATGAGGAGGATTCAGAGTCTGATAACTCAGAGGATTCAGAAGGACAAGAGGTAAATTCTATTTCAGATTCTGATATTGACGACTCATGCATATTAGAAGAAAAACTAACTAATATGGCTTTCATGCTTAAAAAGTTTGAAAAATCCTTAAAAGCAGAAAAGAAAAAGGTTCATTCTTTGGAAAACAAACTTCTAAATGAACACAATTTAGTTCTAGATTTTTCCAAAGATAAAGCCTTAGCTTTACGAGCTGTCTCAGACTTACAAGATAAGGAAAAAGAACTTCAAAGCAATATACTCAATCTGAATCACAAAATATCTGATTTACAAGAAAGTCTGCGAATAGCTGAATTAGAAGCCTCAAACTTTTCTGTAAAATATCATGACATATTTGAAGAAAGAACTAAACTTTATGAGAAAATAAAAAAGATGGAGGATGAATTTATTAAAAGAGGGCAAACAGATCAAACAATATATTTAAATCAACCAAAAGATACAGAGTTTTATAACTCTAAATCTGGTATTGGTTGGGAAAATCCTAAGTATCTGACAAAAGCTATATCAAATTCACCAACATTATATGATGTCAGATACATGAATTTAGGATTAAAAATGACATTCTTGAAAGCATCTGAAGAAGTAGAATCCAGTGAAGAAATCAAAAGGTCAAGATCAGACAAAATGCAAAATTATGTTGACTATACCAAGATAAATGAGATTAGCAACATAGTTGATACTAAAGAAGAGTACATTCAAACTTATTCTGAAAAGGATTTGTCTGAATTACCAACTCAGTCTCAAAAACTATATTTACCAAATTCAATTTTAGAACAGATAAATTCTGATTTAGAATTAAAAATTAAAAGTTTTGAGACAGAGAATGGAACACTCAAGTCTGAATTACTAAAAATAGAACAAATGTTGCAAGATAAGTCTAAAAACATAAATGTGTCTGATCCACATTCATCTATTTCTCTGGATTCTATAAATTCAGAAAAAGAATTTGATCTGTTCATGCACTCTGATGTTAATTCATTAGATCAAAGATTTGGTAAAATTGGTGAATTTATCAAACCTTTGACTAACAAACTATCTACTGGTAATAAAGAATCTGTTAAAATTCTGCTAAGAATGACTACAGACTCTTTAAAACCATCTGAAAATTCACCATCAGTGCAACAAAAGAAGGAGAAAACAATACTGTTTGTTAAGTCTCCTAGTTTTGAAAAGGGTGAATCATCCTCATCAACGGACTCTTTTGCACGTAAAGTCAAATCTTCAACAGTTATGAAAAGGTTACAGAAAAAACAAGCATCTAAATCTTCTAATTCTCAAACTTCTTTTATGTCAGATAACGTTGTGAACGGGTCGAGAAAACAAGTGTGGCGAAAGAAGAAAGGAGAAGAGAAAAACAAGATTATAAAACAAGAATGGCGCGTGAAAGAAAAAATTGTTACAGATAGAAACAGCAAAATTGAACATTCTGTCTGTAATAATGATAAAATTGTTAATAATTCTTGTATTAAGTTTTCAAGATCGAAATTAATTGCTTTGAATTCTTATGTTTGTAAGTCTGAAACTGTGAAATATAATAAGCTTGTATGGCTACCAAAGAAAAAGGACCCATTGTATGAACAGAAAAAGGATCCACAGATAAAAATTACAAAAACAATTCCACCGCGAATTGTACAAAAGTGGATACCCAAAAGAACAGTTCAAAAATGGGTACCTAAAATAAATTCAAACGATAAGCCTAAAGCCATATCAGTTAGAAAAACAAATGATACTATGCATGTTTTACCTAAAACTAAAGTACCCAACTACAAGTGGGTACCTCATGTGCTATTACGTTTTATAGGTAAACCATGTCTGGTACCTTGATTCGGGATGCTCCAACCACATGACCGGACAACGAGACACACTCACGGACTTTGTAGAAAAGTTCTGTGGGACGGTAAGATTTGGAAACGATCAGTTTTGTCCGATCAAGGGATACGGAAGTCTGAAGTATGACAAAATCACCATCCAAAAGGTCTTTTATATTGACGGTCTTGGTCATAATCTATTCAATATTGGACAACTGTGTGATAAGGGGTTAGAAGTCAACTTCAAAGCCAATCGGTGCAGCATCAGATCAGAAGAAGGAAAAGAAATTCTAGCAGGAAACAGGAAAACAAATCTGTACTCCATTGATTTAGCCTCGATCAATCTGAAGAAAGATGTCTGCTTATTGTCAAAAGCAACATCTAAAACAGCATGGCTGTGGCATCGTCGCCTTTCACATCTGAATTTCAATGAACTGACCAACCTAGCAAAAGGAGGGTTAGTTAAAGGGCTGCCGGCGCTAAAATTTCAAAAAGAGCAACTATGCGCGACATGTGAAAAAGGAAAGATGACAAAAGCCACACACAAATCCAAAACAGAACACTCATCCAAGAGAGCACTAGAGTTATTACATATGGATTTGTGTGGACCAATGAGAGTACAAAGCATAAATAAGAAACGATATGTATTGGTGATAATTGATGACTATTCACGATACACATGGGTGTTTTTCCTAAGAGCCAAATCATATGCAACTGAAATCATCATTGACTTCATACGGAAAATACAAGTAAAGTTGCAACTCACCATTCAGACAATTCGCTCAGACAATGGAACAGAGTTCAAGAACAAATCATTAGACTCGTTCTTAAATTCAGTAGGAATTACACATCAATTCTCAGCTGCTCGGACTCCACAACAAAACGGTGTCGTTGAAAGAAGAAATCGGACACTAGTGGAATCAGCTAGGACGATGTTGGCCTACTCCAATTTACCATTGTTCTTGTGGGCAGAAGCGGTTGCAACAGCATGTCTCACACAAAACCGTTCAATAATAAATAAAAGATTCGGAAAGACTCCGTATGAACTGATCAATAAACGAATACCTAATGTTAAATTTTTCCATGTCTTTGGTTGCAGATGCTTTATATTGAATGATAAAGACAATCTGGGAAAGTTTAATCAAAAGGCGGATGAAGGAATCTTCATCGGGTATTCAAAGGAGTCGGTTGCTTTCCGAGTATACAACAAGAGAACCAAGATAGTCAACGAGAGCGTAAATGTTAAATTTGACGAAGGAGTGGTAATGGCTTCTGAACACACCAGTTCAGGACCCGGACCTAACATGCAGACTTCATTGGAGTCAAATAACCAAAATGCTGAACAAAATGAATTAAATAAGTTGTTTGAGAACTTTTATGATGATTATTTTGAAACTCCCAAATCTAATGTTCAAAATTTGGTGCCTGACAGGATCACTGAAGATCCAGTCGTAGTTTCAGATCTTTCTCAACAACAAAGTTCAGAAGAAACTGGAGAAGCTTCAACAGCAAAGGTGCAGTCAACTACTGAGATTGTACAACCAATTGAACCTCCACATACTTCTGAAACCCCTATTACTTCTGAACAGTCAGAAGCTCCTACCTCAGATGTTCCACCTACAACATCTACAGCAACCCCCGAACCATATTTCGATTCCAATCCCAACCAAGACCCAATAGAACCGTTTCCACATACAGTTAAGTGGACAAGAAATCACCCAATAGAGAATATCATTGGTGATCCATCTTCATCAGTCCAAACCAGAAGGGCTACAATAAATGAATGCTTATTTTCAAATTTTTTGAGTAAGATTGAGCCTAAAAATGTAAAAGAAGCCCTTCTGGACGCTGATTGGATTGTAGCGATGCAAGAAGAACTCAACCAGTTCGAACGGTTAAAGGTCTGGAGACTTGTTGAGCGACCAAAAGACAAATCCATAATTGGCACGAAATGGATCTTCAAGAACAAGAAAGATGAACACGGTGTCATTATTCGGAATAAATCTCGTCTCGTGGCCAAAGGATACAGTCAACAAGAAGGGATTGATTATGATGAAACATTCGCACCAGTTGCACGCATTGAAGCAATAAGGATGTTTTTAGCTTTTTCCGCACATAAAAATTTTACAGTATATCAAATGGATGTCAAAACTGCGTTTTTAAACGGGGAACTAACAGATGAAGTATATACATATCAGCCCGAAGGGTTTACTGATCCTTCGAAACCTGATCATGTATATATTTTGGATAAGTCACTGTATGGCCTTAAACAAGCACCTCGTGCTTGGTATGATGCACTTTCAACATATCTGTTGAAATGTGGATTTACAAAAGGTGCAGTTGACACAACCCTGTTTATAAAACGTCAGGGGCCAGATATCATAGTAATACAGATATATGTAGATGATATAATATTTGGGTCTACAAATCCAGAATTTTGTAAGAAATTCGCATTTTTAATGTCCCAGAAATTTGAAATGAGCATGATGGGGGAAATAAATTTTTTCTTAGGATTACAAGTAAAACAATTGACTGATGGTATTTTTATCAATCAGTCAAAATATATACAAGACATGTTAAAGAAATTTAACATGGTCAATAGTACTCCTATGAAAACTCCCATGGCTCCGGATTCAAAATCAAAACTCGATGCGGACATCTCAGGAAAACCTGTAGATGTAACCCATTATCGAGGTATAATTGGGTCATTAATGTACTTAACAGCCAGTAGACCAGATATTATGTTTGCTACATGTGTCTGTGCTAGATATCAGGCAAATCCAAAAGAATCACACTTAACAGCTGCAAAACGAATTTTAAGATATCTCAAAGGTACTCCAAATCTTGGTTTGTGGTATCCTAGGGAGTCTTCATTTCATCTGACTGCTTTTTCTGACGCTGATCACGCAGGTGATAAGATGGACAGAAAAAGTACGTCAGGAGCAGTACAATTCCTAGGTGACAAACCCGTTTGTTGGTCATCCAAGAAACAACATTGTGTTTCATTGTCTATAGCTGAGGCAGAGTACGTTGCTGTATCTTCCTGCTGCTCTCAAGTGTTGTGGATGAAAAGCCAACTGCGTGATTACGGGTTTACACCAAAGAAGATTCCAATATACTGTGATTCTCAAAGCGCAATAGCTATTGCATCAAATCCGGTGCAACATTCAAAAACGAAACACATTGACATTCGGTATCATTTCATAAAAGATCATGTAGAAAATGGAAATATAGAATTATAATTTGTACCTACTGAATATCAACTAGCTGATTTGTTTACCAAAGCGTTAGATGAAAAACGGTATAATTTTTTGGTATACAAATTAGGTATGTTGAATCGTTAAGATTTAATAATTCAGTAGTTTCAAAATTTTAATTTTAAAATTTTCATTTTTTAAGTGATTTTTATCTGATGTTAAATTCATGATTCATAGAAAGTTTATATACTTGAGAATTTAACAAGATCTGGAATGTCATATGCAGGGGGAGCTGAAAAGAAATTTATCTGATTTTGAATAAATCTGATAAAATTTATCTGTTATTCTGTAGGGGGAGCAGAGCTGAGCAATTGAATATTAAGTTGAGGGGGAGCAACTTTCGGAAATTCAAGGGGGAGAAAAATTTTTTTTGTTTTTGTTTTGTTAAAAAATTTTTTTGTTTAATTTTTTTTATGGTTTAAAATTTTTTTTTGTGTGTTGTGTTATGTACAAATTTTTTTTCTTATTGTGATTTTTTTTAGTACATTTTAAATTTTTTTTTGTGCTGATAAAATTTTTTTTGTTTTGTGAAATTAATATTTTTTTTTGGTCACCATTTTTGATTAAAAATAATTAGTGTGTGGGCTAATTTGGAGTAAAAGATGGGCCGGATATTTGAAATTTGAAAATTTCAAAATGGGCCGGATAATTGTTGAATATAAATTTGAATTTTCAAATTCAAAATTACTTTTTCGAAATTCCGAACACTTCATCTTCTCCAAATAAGGTTCCTTCACTTCAAAGAAAACTCAAAAACCTACAACCGACGATTTTAGTCAAAATTGTGAGTAAAAGATTGTTTTTCATTATTTTTTCAGTTTGAATGTTTATAGTTCCGTATATCTGTTCAAGTATGACTATCTGTTCTTATTTTTTTTATTTTTTGAGTTCTTCATCGTTAATAGCAAACACTGTGATTTGCTCATGAAACAGAAATAAATGGTGTGATGTTGTTCGGATAAGCATTATGACTATGAATCTACTATTTCATAAGTCATTTTTACTTCACACAAACAGAATCATCGAATTTCCAATGAAACAGTTTCGAGTTCATGAATAAACTGAAACTTGAATTTTTAACAACTTTAAAGTTGTTTTTGTTCAAAGTTCAGTAAAACAAATATGTTTAAAATGCATTTTCGAGGGGGGTACAAGTTTTAAAACACTGAAAAACATTTCTGAACTTAAATTTATAAAATCAGTGTGTTTTAGACTTGTAAGAAAAATAAAAGGACAGTTCTCGAATAAAGAGTCATTCGAGTTAGTTTACAGTGTCATTCGAGTTGCATTACAGAGTCTTTCGAGTTGTATGGAAGTTTCATTCGAGTTGACTTAAGAATAATTCGAGTTGCATTAGAGAATTATTCGAGTTTCATGATGACTGATTCGAATTGATTCTAATTAGACTCGAGAGAACCCAAGAGTCAATAGAGTTGTTTGTAATGCTATTCGAGGAAGTATGTATGTCAATCGCGTTGAATAAGGGTTTATTCGAGAAACATGTGTATCATGCGAGTTTGTTACAATTGGAACATTTTTAGAATATTCGAGTTGGGGACAAGGTCGTATCGAGAAATTGACTTGTTCATTCGAGTTGAGTATTAGACCTAATGTTTCAATCGAGTTTAGTACTTAGTATATTCGAGTTTTACATATCTTTACTCGAGAAACTTCAAGACCTATTCGAGTTGAGTCAAACTTCATTCGAGTTGTATATAGACTTAGTCGATTTTCATGAATGTATCATTCGAGTTGTATATAGACTTAGTCGAGTTTCATGAATGTATCATTCGAGTTGTATATAGACTTAGTCGAGTTTCATGTATACATCATTCGAGTTGGGTGTAGACTTATTCGAGTTGTTTCATGTGTCACCCGAGGTTGTTAAAGAGTCATTCGAGAAACGTGTAGTTTCATTCGAGTTTCATCAGAAAATTTTTCTAAGTGTAGAATTTTAAAGTTTTAAGAAAAATGTCACATTTTTGTAAGAAATTGTTATAAATTTGTATTTTTCTAACATTGGTCTCTAAACGATTGACTCTGGAGTCCTTTCAATAATTATCAATTATTGTCAGGAATCCCGATGCTTTAAAAAGAAAATCACAAATTTTTACAATTTCTATTAAAATGTTACAATTTTTCTACATATTTGACAGATGACATTTGTGTACGTAATAAGACTAACATGATTTTTAATTTTTTTTTTTACAGGTATTCAAATGGCATCTCCTGTGCAATCCCAGAACTCAAATTCCTCTGATGCTCAATCATCATCAAACCATACTCTTGTGTCTACCCCAGTCAGATCAACCTCAGTGGCCCGTTCATCACAAACACATATTATCCCAGATAATCAACTTGTCAAACCAAAACATTGCCTTCCTTTTCGTGACAATAATCATCGTCTTGATACCAAAGTCATCAAAGTACGCCATCCTATCATAGTGGACATTTTGAAAGGCCATCCACTAGGGTATCTATTACAATACAAACCGTCTATTCCTCAAGTGTATTTACAACAATTTTGGCACACTGTCAAATTTGTTCCCGCGGACGGAAATCACCACTTCAAAGTGACGATTGACCAGTTCAAAACGAAAATCACCCTAGCAAGACTGCGTCATATCCTATTTCTTCCAAGACGTATAGATACTGTGAATTTCCCTGAGTTGGCAGATTTTGAAGACTTTGTTTCTGATGAAGAGCTGGTACATGACTTGATCTGCTTGGGATACTAAAAACCACTACCAAAGAGCTCAAAGTTTCACAGAAATGGATTGAATGGCGAATGGTATACATTATTTGGGATCATCAATAGGTGTATGACATCTAAGCATACAGGGATTGACAGATGCAGCATTCACTGCTTGAGAATCTTTCATGGGATAGCGTTCAACAAACATTATGACTTTGCTTAGTGCATATGGGAGGATCTAAAGGAGATTGTGCTTGCAAAAACAACAAATAGAGCAAGGAAATTTGTGCCACTTCAGAGATTTATACAGATTCTTATTCGAGGGATCTTAAGGGCAAATGAAAATATTCCAAAGCGAGCCAACTCTCAGCGATGCCCAGACTATGTTATGATGAGTCTACATGAAGTGTCGGACTCTCCAAATGCAAACATCATGCCAATTCCTGAATATTTGCTGAAGTATGCAGATCAAGAAAGTGAAAATGTGAGATTGTACAGAATAGATCATGCTCCTATAGAGACTCAGGAACCGGGTTCTCTTAGCCCAGGAGCTTTAAGGATCGAGGAACCTCATCAAGGGGCTGAAGTTTAGGTTGCCCAGTCTGTGAGTGCGGGAGTAGGAAGTGTGAGGGGTGGTGAGGAAGAAGCTGAAAAGTCAGATTCTGAGCGGACATTATCTGATATTCAAGAAGAAGAGGGAGAAGGAGCTGATGATGATGATGGTGATGATGGAGGTGATCATCATGAGGGAGGAGGTTTGATGATTGATATAGTACAGATAGCTGAAGCGAGTGTGAGGGAGGTCCTAAGCCCAGAAAGCCGGGATATAGCTACATCTGCTGTTAGCTCTCCTATGAGAGTTAGCATTGAACAAGTCAGTATCCCACTGACGACTGCACACCTTCCTATCCACTCAGTCTCCTCTCAACAGGAGATTGTTTCATTTGAACACAAGGATGAACCACACGATCTATCCGAAAGTCACTTGGACTTGATGGATATTGAAACAAGTGCACAACTGCCCGTGTGTACGACTTCATTTGAATCACAAAGTCTAGATCCTATACAATTTAGGACACTTGAGTCAACTTTATTCGTTGAAGTGAGTGTGGCTGAACTTAGTGTTCCCACCGGAACACCCTTAGTAACGGAAGCATTTGTTGCTCCGTCACTTGAAGAGGGTGGAAGTCCAGTCAGAGAAACGCCAATAACAACTCTGAGCACTGGCCACGCAGAAGTTCTGTATACAAGTTCGACTGCTGTGACAACTGGAAGTCTTAGTGACCCAGTGGTGAATTTATCCCCTTTTGTAACTGAATCTACCTTGAAAAATGCGTTAAATGAAGTTGTTTCTGGAGTAAACATGCACGTATCTAATCAACTAGCAGAGGTAATGGCTCAAATGACCAACATTCAGAAGTTCTTGAAGGGAAAGGATGTTGCGGAGGAGTCAGGTAAGAACAATGAGTCAAAACAAGCAATAGAAGAGTTGAAGGAAGAGTTGAAAGATTTTGTTTTTGATCAATTTGACGAGATGAGAGAACGCATGATCTGTTTGGAAAATACAGTGGTAACGGCATTAGGTAATCTGTCTGAACGAGTAGCTGCAGTGGAAGAGACTTGCAAGGCTCAAGCTTCCTCATCAAAGAGGAAACATGATGAGCATGATGAAGACTCCGATGATGCTCCTCATGAGGGGGAGAAGAGGAGAAAGCTTGATGAACCAATGCCTGGAGTATTAATGATAACATATCCAGAGAAGGAACAGGAAGCTCAAACCGAGGGATCTAAAGAATCTGCTGGTGAACAAAGAGAGCTGGGATTGATTCTTTATGAAGATGTTCCAGTTCCTTTGAACACTCAGACAGATATTTATCAGTTCATTGAATATATTGATTCAGATGAAGATGATCAAGAGAAGGATAAAGAGCTAAATATTCAAGCAACAGGAGAAGAAAGAGAGGAGTACACTGAAGTGTCTGAAGATGACGACGCAATCGCTTTAATTGATGTTGATTTTAGAGCGGAAAGAATTGAGGAAGAAGAGGTGTTAGTTGAAGAAATAATAAAAGATGTTGAATCAACTCCAACGGCTGAAAAGCCTGAGGTAGTTGTACAAGTTAAAGAAGAGTTTGAAGACTTTCCTGTTGAGAGCAGTATGGCTCAAGATACAGTTGTTTTGAATGAAGTGGAAGTGATGGATAGATTCTTTAATGAATTTGTACTTGCTGATGAATCAAAGAAGCAACACCGATTGAGATTTCAAGCACAACAAGTGGTACAAAGGGAGATTCAAGATATGTTGACTCTGTTGAATAAGGATGAAATAAGTAAGAAAAAAGTGAAAATGCTTGAACTGCCAGAAAATAGGTCTGATGAGTTTATAAGGAAAAGAAACAAGATGCCGTATATTGAAGACATTCTAGAGAAAAAGATTTTTTGTAAAAAGCAAGCTCCATGCTCATTTCTCAAGTTATTCCGAGTCTTAGAGCCGAATATGCCCAATCTGGTCAACTATGCCAGTTTCTTAAGAAATAAGACACAAGAGGTTGAGAAGGTGAAGAGCGACTTCAGGATAGTGGATCTGGTGATGCTTGAAAAGGAAAGATTTGTTAAGATTTTTTATCCGAAGTTTACTGTAACCAGGTCTGATGGAAACACATATGTATTCACAGAAGCTGACATGTTCAACATGCACTTGGTCGATATTGAAGATCTTTTTGACGAACTGTGCAGGAATAAAAGGAATGAACATTGTAGATTTGCGCTGAAGACATTGTTTCATTTTATGCATACCAAACTGGTATTAATGTCAGTGCAAGATCTACAGATTGGAGTTGAGAGAGGCATGAGGAAGATAAACATGACTGCACCACACAGAGATATTAAATTTGCTGGTGAGCTTAAAGAGTTTCAAGTTATTATGGTGAAGCATCCAGCTGTCATGTACAAAGATAGAAATAAAAGGTTGAGAGCTATGAGAAGTGTTGAGCTGAACAAGTTTTCTGATGGAACGTTGATTAAGGTGTTGAATGGTCTGAAAGGCAAGCTGGCTGCAGATCAAAAGAGGAAGACAAAGAAAGGAGCTTTATCAGTTAACGATTGAAAACTCATGGTCGAGTTTATTTCTAAAATTGAATGGAGGCTGTCGGATCGGAAAAGTATTAGAAGATTTGAACAGAAGCTGGGCTTGTCAACTTGAAGACTTTGCTACTTTCATCAAAGGGGGAGATTGTTAGAATATGTTTTTAATTGATGAAATATCAAAGTCTAGGGACTGATTGTGTAATTTCCTTATAGTTTGTAAATTTGTATAAATAGTCATGTTGACTTTCAAAATAGAGAGAATCGGTCAGAAGATTACTTTGTACGCATTCAATTCTGAAAAGCTGCTCTGTACGAAGAAGAATATTCCAGATATCAATTTTGTAATCATCAAGAGTATCAATCGAATCATTTGGTTAGTATTGATTAAATTATGTGTTCTTATTAATTGCATCTAGTTGATTGAAATGGTAGAAACTATTTTTCACACAAACTCCATGTCTCTGTCTACTAATATATTTTTTCCACATAACCATGCTTAATTTAAAGTTATACGCATGATATATGGATTTCACATACATTCACACTTTTTATGTCCTTAAAAGTTATGTGAATGGTCATTTCACACCATGTGAATGGTGTGAATGACTATTCACATAATCTCTTTTAACCATTCACAAGATTTATAATGTTACTTCTTTTGAAAAAAAGTCTTATAAAGTTGTCTTATACATGTCTATTAAAAAAATATATGTGAATGATCATTCACATTATGGTACACTGGGTACGCTGGAATCTCATAGGTACGCTGATGAACCTGATTCATATATATATATATATATATATATACATATATATATATATATACATATATATATATATACATATATATATATATATATATATATATATATATATATATATATATATATATACATATATATATATATATATATATATTATATATATATATACATACATACATACATACATACATATATATATATATATATATATATATATATATATATATATATATATATATATATATATATATATATATATATATGATTGAGGTTCTATGGGGCACCATATGCATCGGGAACCAAATTGGAACCAAAAATGCATTGTTTACAAAGGGTGCATTAAGGGCATTTTGGGAATGCTTAATAATATATTGTTAAATTATAAGATTTAATTTAATATTTATCATTTATTTAGGAAACTAAATAAAATGATCAACCACATTTCCATAAATTCATCCCCTTTTCTCTCTCTTTCCGTTTCTCTTTCATGGCTAGCCTCTCTCCATCTCTCTTTCTCTCAACCAGTTTTCACAAGACAACCACTACTACTACCGCCAGACCCAACACCACCATCGTTGTCCAACGTCGGTATGCAACTCTGCACCATACCTGTGCATCGATGTTGACGAGAATTTGCTTGCGTCTGTTGATCATGGTTTTTGAGTATCAGTTTTTTCACAAACAGTTCATTCTACGATTCTGTATAATGCTTATGGCTAGTCAAAGAATTCTAAGATTCTTTATTAATGTTGGTGGTTATTGCTTCCAAGAAATAGTTGGAGCATATGGTATTGGTTGTTTCAAACATGATGCACAACAGCAATTCATCACGACAATGATGAACACATTGAATACGTTGATGAACACGTTTAAATTTCAGAGATTGTTGGTACACCCTGTGTGACGATAGCAGTCTAATCGATCTGCATTATGGTTTAGGTAATATTCTGAGTATTAACCAAGTATTTTGATATATATGTTTAATATGTGTTTGTCTGTTATTGATTGTGTGTTTGAACTTGATGTAACATATTACAAGAAGTTCAAACATAAAGGTCAAAGATTAACTCAAACATAAGTTTCAAACACTTAGTTATATATGTCAAAGGCTAGATTCGAATTGCATAAAAGGATACATTCGAATCTGTGATAGATTCGAATGAGTCCTTAGATTCGAATAGGCTAGATTCGAATCTGTCAGATGGACAGATTCGAATGGGCCTTAGGCCAGATTCGAGGTTCGCCCACAACAGACTCGAATCAGGGCCTATAATTAGGTATAGACTCGAATGATTAAGAGACTTTTTGCAGAATTCGTGAGGAATTGAGCAAGAGGCGATCTCGAGTTTATCAGCTAGGTGAGTCCCGTTTCGGAGAGAATTAGTACGTAGGATCGTTCGTGTGTCGTTCGTTCAGCGTCTAATAGTCTCCGTGTTTCCGTTGGTTGAGAGTTGTCCGTCTAACCGTCAACGAGGATTCCGCACTCGTTCACGGATCCGCGTCTAGATAGATCGTGCAGTCTTAGACCTTACAAGAGGTAAATAGGCTAGATTCGAATCTATCAGATGGACAGATTCGAATGTGCCTTAGGCCAGATTCGAGGTTGGCCCACAACAGACTCGAATCAAGGCCTATAATTAGGGATAGACTCGAATGATTAAGAGACTTTTTGCAGAATTCGTGAGGAATTGAGCAAGAGGCGATCTCGAGTTTATCAGCTAGGTGAGTCCCGTTTCGGAGAGAATTAGTACGTAGGATCGTTCGTGTGTCGTTCGTTCAGCGTCTAATAGTCTCCGTGTTTCCGTTGGTTGAGAGTTGTCCGTCTAACCGTCAACGAGGATTCCGCACTCGTTCACGGATCCGCGTCTAGATAGATCGTGCAGTCTTAGACCTTACAAGTGGTATCAAAGCCTACGGAGTGTTCTTGGTGTTCTTCGTGTTCATCAGATACATTCTAGGTTTCTTGACGCTAGTTGGACGGTTTTTCTCTCAAAAACGTGTTTTTGAGCTTAGCAAATTCATATTCGGGAAACACTTTGTCGTTTTTCACGTTTTTAGTCGATATCATTATTTTTCATTTGAAAAATAGTGATTTAATCTATAAAACGTCAAAAAATCAAAGTGTTAGTCGTTTTTCGAGTTTGCGGCGCTCGAATCTATAGGGGTAATTAGGGTTTTACTTTATTTTCGAGTCTAACCAAAATACGCTCCTTTCGAGTCAATTTCAGAGTGTTTCGACTCTACTTTGTTTCGAATCTATTGCTTCATTCGAATAGGATCTCGAGTCTAGTTTAGTGTCGAGTTTATTTCGAATCTAGTATTATATCGACTCTAGTGTTTCGAATCTGCTGTCATTCGACTCTACTGTGCCTTCGATTCTAAGGGTCTTCGAATCTATAGAGTCCTTCGAATCTGATATAACTTCGAATCTAAGGAGTTCCTCGAATCTGACATTATTTCGAATCTAATTGACTTTTAAGACTTAATCGACTTTAATCTCAAAAGATTTAATATTAATTAGTTTCGAATCTATCTAGATTCGAATAAGTTAATCTAAATCAGTTTAAGAATTAAATTAATTAGTTAAAATTCCAATTTTCTTTTAGAAAAGATGTCAACCTTCAGAAATTCCTTGAGATGGTATTGCATGAAGTTGGAAGGAAATGCACCGCCAAAGCTGAATTGAAGTTGAGGACTTTACTGGTGGAGGACAGATTTTACGGATTTTGTAGATTCGAACGATATGCGTCTGTGGGTGTGCATAGATGAGGGTACAATTCCACAGTATCTGAGGTTGAAGGCCGTCAACAAGGTCTTGTTCATATCAAATGATGAAAGAGGATGACCAGAAACTATTTGAGCTGAAAACAAGGCTTTCCTCCATTATCCGTATGGCGTTACCTCAAGATATCTTGCCAACAACATTTCGGACTCAACAGGACGTCGAAGGAACTTTGGGAGTCTCTCCCAGAAAAGGTGTGAAGGTAAATCCACGGGTTGGGGGGCCCGGGGGGTAAAAAAAAGAAAGCGTACAGAGCTTGTTGGACCCAACAGTTTTGCGATTTTCAAGGCTCTTAAGGATGAACAGTTAGATGATATGTATCACCAAAGGTTTATCATCTTGATAACAGAGCTTGAAAGTCATGGCATTGAGTAATTCGGACAGTGACAAGAACACAGCTTCTTGATGCCCTACCAGCCAAATGGGCTATGTACGTGGCAATGATTAAGCTACGAGACAAATATATGTCAATCGTGGATGACATCGTGGGAACGTTGAGAGCATATGCACTTCGAGATTGATAAAGGCTGAGACTGATTACGAGCAAGTCCAGAAATCCGGCGAATTGTATTTTGGAAAGACATCTAAATCATCAGTGCACAGCTGATCGAAGCCGTGCTTACAGGTTTTCACCGGAGAAACGTCATCGCCACCAGAGTCCGAAAGAAATCACTGAATCGCGCGTTCTTAGGGTTAGGAAGATCGGAAGAACCGCAACCTCAAGTCCATCAGGCACCGACAACTCAGAGCTATTCGAAGATGCCGATGAGCGCAAAGTCCGCAGAAGAACATTTGAATCTGCTTGCTTCCTTTGTGGCAGCTTATGGAAATTGTGTTCAAGGTAAAATCAATGACCCAGCTCTATGGGATGAAGATTACGATCAGGTCGACCCTGATGACTTAGAGGAAATGGATCTTAAGTGGCAACTGGCCA
>JAANYP010003382.1:0-68074 GCA_020465985.1 Centrapalus pauciflorus | reverse complement strand
GATTTAAGGTAAATATCTCTCATAATTTCGAATTTAAGAGTTTATGGTTT
The DNA here is from genome assembly GCA_020465985.1 of Centrapalus pauciflorus. NCBI lineage: Eukaryota > Viridiplantae > Streptophyta > Magnoliopsida > Asterales > Asteraceae > Centrapalus > Centrapalus pauciflorus. Next base: position 68,024 of record JAANYP010003382.1, on the reverse strand, counting down.
GGTTTTGGGTGAAAACCGAATCTGAGATTTTGGGTTCAAAATGTTAATGCATGTCAAATATTCTTGTGGGTTTATGTAAATCTAGTGTTGCGATAGCTGTATACAAAATTTCAGGTTCTAATTCAAGTTAAAACTTATGATTTCGGAAAATTTATATATGAACTGTGTGTGCGTATCAGGATACCGAAACTTTAAGGGAATACCGAAACCTTATAGGTTTCGGTATGTGTGAGTACCGAAACCCCAAAACTACCGAAACTCTCCACATGCATGTCTATATACTGAAACTTTATATGTGTGTGTGAAGGATACCGAGACTCCATTTTTATACCGAAACCAAGAAAGGTTTCGGTATTGAAGTAAACCACTGAAACCTCTGTAATGTACCGAGATGCCCAAGCATGTACCGAAACTTTTAATGTACCGAGACCAAAATGGAGGTACCGAAACCATAAGGTTTCGGTACATAATACCGAAACTGTATATATGTGTACTGACCTTGATACAGTGACTATATATATATATATATATATATATATATATATATATATATATATATATATATATATATATATATATATATATATATATATATATATATATATATATATATATATATATATATATATATATATATATATCGAAACCCACACACACCTCTACTGAAACCTTTATTGTAAATGCCAAAATTTTGATTGATGCCCCAAGTGAACCAAGACCATGAATGGGAAGGTATCGAATTAAGGTTTCGGTATTTCATTATTTACAAAAGCAGTGAAATATATATATAAAGGTACAGATAAAATCATCTGGGTTTGGGTTTAATTGTAGAAAATAAAATGGAAATGGTCGGACATTTTTAGTTCAGATATATTAAGATAAAATTTTGGACATTTCGGCAATCCCAGAAATTTGGGATTAAAGAATAATTTTCGAATCACAATTTCGAAGGATTAACACAATAATTTGAGAAACTTGATGGGACTTGTTAATAAATAAGTTGTTGAAGGGATAAATTGAGAATAATAGAACCATCAAGTAAGAACAGGTCCCTTGTGGTGTTGTTTAACCCACAGTGGGGTACTTGGGGAGTCCGGTTGAAAGCCTGAAGAGAAATAAATTGCTTAAAGTTTAATAACGCACCCACTGTGAGTACAGTAGATTTCGCATGCTTATATCTGTTTTATGTTAAGCTTTGCCTGCTGAGACCTGTAGCTTCAATTATTTGTTTGGAATTCTACTAACTTGCGTAGATTTAGATGCACATTCTTACTTGTTGCATGTCCTTTCGATTGTTGTGCATCTATTGATGGACCGATGGGTCGCATCGATTACTCTGATGTTACTGTGCTATATGACCTGGAGCTGATCCACTCCTAGGCACGGTAGGCAGTATGTCATCCCCGATCGTACGTTTGTCTCAGATGGTATGTTTAAATGCCGAGCTGGGCTCGAAGGGGCTGCGGCTCTGGTTCGTACTTTGTGTACGAAGAGGATATCCAATGTTGGTCATCTGTGTTATCCTTGGGCTTCATAAAAATTTATAAAATGCGTAATCTATGTATTCACTAAGCATTCGCTTACGTTTTAGTTGTTGTAATTTTTACAGGAAAAGGAAAATCAGCTGCGGGACCATCTAGCTAGGTTGTTGTTTGAAGTGAATTGAAGACTCAGTTGCTTATTTGGTAACTTATTGTTGAGATTATTGTTGTAATAAATTTGGGATAATGTAATGTAATTGAAGTTTGTAGATATAGACATGTAACCTTTGTAGCACTGTAGAGTGATTTGAAATTGTTGTAGTACTTTATTTTGTACTTCATTTGCTTCCGCATTTAATTAAGAAATCAGATCATTATATAAATTACGAATTGGTGATTAATCATGGGTGTCTTGTTAATGGTGGTTGTTGTGGCAAGGGTGTCACACGAGATGGTATCAGAGCAGTAGTTTGAGATTCAAGTGTCCGTGAGGTCTTGGTCTCAAACATTAGGTGATGATGTGTAGTGGTTTAAGTAATGATCTGAACTAAGATAGGTTATGATCTAGAAATCATAAGAGTTTGACTATTATACGGAAGAAATGAGTGGTGTCTTTAAATGGATGACATGTCACTAAACAAATTATATGTTTATTATTTCAGAACGTGTCTGGAGAAAGAATGACGCCACGAGAAACGAGGGAAATGATGCTATCAATGATGGCAGAACAAAACAGAATGATTCAAGATCAATTTCGGGCTCAAGATGAGGCCAAAGCTAAAAGAAAGGAAGACAAGAGAAAAGAAGAAATGGAACATGAAAGGAATTATGTTAAGGATGACATAAACTTTAGAAATAAAGCAAAACGTAAAGACAAGGGCAAGGAAAAGATTGATTATGAAACCGAAATAAATGAGAATTACATGAAATATGTAATTAAATCCTTCAATGACTGGAACCACCAATATTCATTGGATCTCGGAGAATTGAAGAAGCAGAAATGTGGATTACAATTATGGGACAAATCTTTAGGGAGATGAATTGTAAGGATGAGTATAAGGTATTTTTAGCTAAGAATCAATTGATTGGACAAGCTAAGGAATGGTGGGACCATTGGGAAAAAGAATTGGGATCCAAGTTGATTGCTTCCTTTAGTTGGGAACAATTCAAGTTGTTGTTTAGTAGGCAATATGGTGAGCCTGATATCGTATCACATGTTAATCATGAAGAAAGAGCTACTGGAAAGATTTTAAAGTCTGGAGAAGATGAACTGAATGGACTATACTTGAGGTCAAGAACAATTAAGCGTGATAGAAGTAAGAGATGTTGCCATTGTAATCAATTTGGACATAAGGCTAACAAATGTCCAATGAAGGCCGATGCTTGTTATAATTGTGGAAAAGTGGGTCATTTTAGCAGAACTTGCAAATTTCGAACATAGAAATAACATGTACTCATATTAGATGGTGAAACTATGAATGAAGGGTTCAACAAAGGAGATATTTGAGACTATTGTTAAAACTTTTGTACCTTAAATTACGGAATTAGAAGAAGTACTTTAAGATTCTATATGTAATATTTCATTGAAGTTTTATGATTCTAAAGTTAACCTGAACTTGAGTGATATGAAGTTTTATTACTAATATAAGTATAATTATGTTCGTGACTGAGAACGCTCGAATATATAAGTAGATATTAGATGAATAGCCAAGATGGTTGAAGCTTTGAATTGGACAAGATACTATAGATATCATGGAATTTATGAACGAGTATTGAAGTTGTAATAAAGTTAGTTTGACCATAAAGGGTTAAAGAATTGGAAATTAATCATATTACTATCATATAAGATATGTTCGAAGGATTGATAACAACTTGTAAAGGTTATCATAAAGCAAACAACATCAACTGTTATTAAGGGAAACGGTAAGGTACACTGTGTTGATATTTTGACTTAAAAGTTTGTGGTCAAGAACAACATGATAAGAACTGTTCATGAGAATTTTGATGAAGTCGGAATCAAAGAGACTGACTCAATGTTGGTATATATATGAATATTATATGAGGAAAATAAACCTAGAAACTATAGGGAAATCTTACAAGGGTATGATAATTGGAATAAACTGGTTGATCAAGAATGGGATCCTTGTAGTTACAATAAAGGAAATGATTAAGACAATTACACCGTAAGGATGAGAAGATCTGTATATATGGGAAAAGAGAAGCGGGGATCAATGTCTAATGATGATTGTTAGGTCCCTAAAGCTGATTGCTTAGGGCTGTGAGTCTTGAATGGTATATGCCAATGATGCCAAGACTGAAGAGAAAACTGTGGCCGATGCGCATGTTGTCCCAAATTTTTCCATATGTGTGTTCCTGGAAGACTTGTCTGGTGTGCCACCTGAAAGACAAGTGAAATTATGTGTTGACTTGATCCCTGGAGCTTCTCCAATAGCTTGTTATTCGTAATGTCTTGCACCTACCGAAAATGTAAGAGATGACGAAGCAACTTCAGGAGTTGTTGGATAAGGACTTCGTTAGATTGAGTTCCTTGCCATGGGGAGCGTTGATATTGCTTATGAAACGAATGACATTACAGTGAGAATGTGTATAAATTAACGTGATTTTAACAAATTGATTATAACGAATAAGTATCCGCTGCCGGGAATTGGTGATTATTCGATCAGCCGCATGAGAGCTAATTATTTTCTAAGTTTGATCCACGAATGGGATATGATTTGTTGAGGTCCGAAGAGGGAATGTACTGAAAATGGCTTTCAGGGATAGTTATGAGCACTACGAGTCCCTGGTTTCGATATTTTGATTAATTAACACCCCAGCTGTTATATGGACATTATGAATAGGGATTTGTAGATCGATGATTGGATCAATCGGTAATTGTAGTCATTGACAATGTTCTGAAGTACTTTAAGTTTAAAGAAGAGCAAGTTATACACCGGAGAAAGTGGTTGGAACTATTGAGAATTTGGAAGCCGTCTCACACTGTTACTAAAATAAGAGGTTTTCTACGATTGGTAGATGGTAGACAACTTGATTAATTCGGTATATTTTATATACCAACTCGAGAAAGTTATTGCTGGAAAGATTTGCACAGATTTGCATGAGTAAGGTTATTACTCTTTATGGTGTTCTAAAATCGATTATTTCTGATTGGAAGAGTCGTTTCATTTTCAACGCTTGGTTTGCTTTACAAGTGGGATTAGACACACATATGGCTACGAGTACAGCTTACCGACAAATGATAGATGATCAGAATGAATGGACTATTTCCATATTGGAATATATGATGAGATCATCTATCCTGGATTTAAGTATCAACTGAAAAGATCAATTGCTTTGATGGAAATATAAAACCCCTACATGTTGAAAAAGAAATTGAGGGAACCCTGGTGGATGAGCCTGTGTTATCATAGAAGTGTTATTATGATAGAAGATATAAACCAAACAGTTTTGAGATAAACGATTGGATATATTGGAAAGCAACACCGATGAGGGGTGTTACATGTTTTGTGAAAGAGGCAAGCTGGCATTAAGGTGTATTGGCTCATTTAGAATAACAGAAAAGTTGGGAATCAGTTGTGTCATTTGGAATTTCCTAAGGAAATATTGAAATAATATTTGGTGATTCATGTGGGAAACTTTAGGAAGTCCTTCAAAACTGGAAATGAAGGTTGGGATGATTATACTGGTTTAGAAATTAATGAGAGGTTAGTATATGTTGAGAAACAGGTATGTGTTTTGGAATACTAACATCAAAAAGTTAAGGATCAAAGAGAATAAAATGATGTTGATACGTTGGAGGCATCACAAAGGAGTAAATCACACTTGGGAGATAAAAGCCGATATGTTGAATAAGTAAACGAATCTGTTCAAATACATGTAACTTCGAGGACGAAGTTTGAGCGTGGTGGAGCCCATGCTGTAACATCCCAAAATTTAATTATTGTAATTTGTGGATATTTAGTTTAAATTTCGTAAATTATATGATTTAGTTGGATTATTAAAGAAAATATATTCGGAAAATTTAAAAGTTGGCTGCTATTTTAAGAAATTAAGAAATTTTAGAGTTTCGAATTATTATAATTAAGTATGATGATAAAATAAAGATTTAATCTTTATTTAATGGAAATTAAGAAAATTGGTCATTATTTAAGGAATTAAGAAATTTTTAGGATTTCTAATTTCAAGTATTAAAGTATGAATAAAGATAAAATTCAGTATTTAAGAAAGATAGAAAGATGAGGGGTGAATGTGTAAAAGATGGAAAGAAAGGAAAATAAAAGACATAAGTCTTTCATTTTCTCATTTCATATCTCTCTCATCTCCCTGCTCTTTTCTTCTCTCAAAAAGAAAACATACGGTTCGTGTACTATCAAAGCAAGAAAAACAACGAAGACATCAAATTGAAGGCTGAAAATCGAGATTCAAGTTGTGTAGAAGAAGCTATAATCGTTACAACAAACGATTTAAGGTAATAATCTCTTAAAATCTCGAATTTAAGGCTTTATAATTCGGTTTTGGATGAAAACAAAATCTGAGATTTGGTCCAAAAAAATGTATATGCATGTTCGTTATTCTTGTGGGTTTATGTAAATCTAGTGTTGCAGAAGCTGTATACAAAATTTCAGGTTCTAATTCAAGTTAAAACTTATGATTTCAGAAAATTTATATATGAACTGTGTGTGCGTATCAGGATACCGAAACCTTAAGGGAATACCGAAACCTTATAGGTTTCGGTATGTGTGAGTACCGAAACCCAAAAACTACCGAAACTCTCCACATGCATGTCTATATACTGAAACTTTATATGTGTGTGTGAAGGATACCGAGACTCCATTTTTATACCGAAACCAAGAAAGGTTTCGGTATTGAAGGAAACCACTGAAACCTCTGTAATGTACCGAGATGCCCAAGCATGTACCGAGACCAAAATGGAGGTACCGAAACCATAAGGTTTCAGTACATAATACCGAAACTGTATATATGTGTACTGACCTTGATACAGAGACTATATATATATATATATATATATATATATATATATATATATATATATATATATATATATATATATATATATATATATATAGAAACCCACACACACCTCTACTGAAACCTTTATTGTAAATGCCAAAATTTTGATTGATGCCCCAAGTGAAGCCAAGCCCGACGAATGGGAAGGTATCGAATTAATGTTTCGGTATTTCTTATTTAAACAAGCAGTGCAATATCTATATAAAGGGACAGATAAACTCATCGGGTTTGGGTTTTAATTGGAGAAAATAAAATGGAACCGGTCGGACCTTCTTTAGTTCAGATATATTAAGATAAAATTTTAGACATTTCAGCAATCCCAGAAATTTGGGATTAAAGAATAATTTTCGAATCACAATTTCGAAGGATTAACACAATAATTTGAGAAACTTGATGGGACTTGTTAATAAATAAGTTATTGAAGGGATAAATTGAGAATAATAGAACCATCAAGTAAGAGAATTTAAAAATGAGTTTCGGATGACGGTTCCGAATGTTGTATTATTTTTATTGGTATAAATTGGTGCTCATTCACGTATGAACATGTTTATAATATGCTATCCTTATGGAAAATGAAACAGGTCCCTTGTGGTGTTGTTTAACCCACAGTGGGGGGGTACTTGGGGAGTCCGGTTGAAAGCCCCAAGAGAAATAAATTGCTTAAAGTTTAATAACGCACCCACTGTGAGTACCGTAGATTCCGCATGTTTATATTTGTTTTATGTTAACATTTGCCTGCTGAGACCTGTTGCTTCAATTATTTGTTTGGAAATTCTACTAACTTGCGTAGATTTAGATGCACATTCCTACTTGTTGCATGTCCTTTCGATTGTTGTGCATCTATTGATGGACCGGTGGGTCGCATCGATTACTCTGATGTTACTGCGCTATATGACCTGGAGCTGATCCACTCCTAGGCCCGGTAGGCAGTATGTCATCCCCGATCGTACGTTTGTCTCAGATGGTATGTTTAAATGCCGAGCTGTGAGCTCGAAGGGGCTGCGGCTCTGGTCCGTACTTTGTGTACGAAGAGGATATCCGATGTTGGTCATCTGTGTCATCCTTGGGCTTCATAAAAATTTATAAAATGCGCAATCTATGTATTCACTAAGCATTCGCTTACGTTTTAGTTGTTGTAATTTTTACAGGAAAAGGAAAATCAGCTGCGGGACCATCTAGCTAGGTTGTTGTTTGAAGTGAATTGAAGACTCAGTTGCTTATTTGGTAACTTATTGTTGGGATTATTGTTGTAATAAATTTGGGATTAATGTAATGTAATTGAAGTTTGTAGATATAGACATGTAACCTTTGTAGCACTGTAGAGTGATTTGAAATTGTTGTAATACTTTATTATGTACTTTATTTGCTTCCGCATTTAATTAAGAAATCAGATCATTATATAAATTACGAATTGGTGATTAATCCTGGGTGTCTTGTTAATGGTGGTTGTTGTGGCAAGGGTGTCACATTTGTTCCAAGTGTTAAATTTTTCATGTTTTAAGAAAAATGTCACATTTTTTCAAGAAATTATTATGAAGTTGTAATTTTCTAACATTGGTCTCTAAACGATTGACTCTGGAGTCCTGTCAATAATAGTTTATTATTGTCTGGAATCCCGATGCCTTAAACAGAAAATCACAACTTTTTATAATTTCTGATGAAATGTTACAATTTTTCTACATTTGAAGGATTTTCATTTGTTTACCTGTTCTGACTAACATTTTTTTTATTTTGTTTACAGGTGTTCAAATGGCATCTCCAGTGCAGTCTCAGAATTCCAATTCATCTGACTCCTATTCATCATCCAATCATACTCTCGTATCCACACCTGTTCGTTCTACTTCTGTTGTTCGTCCCTCACAGTCAAATATCATCCCAGATAACCAATTGGTTAAACCTAAACATTGTCAACCTTTTAGAGATAATAACCATCGTCTGGATACCAAGGTTATTAAAGTCAGTCATCCTATCATAGTTGACATCCTCAAGGGCCATCCGTTAGGTTATCTGCTTCAATATAAACCTTCTATCCCACAGGTTTACCTACAACAATTTTGGCACACAGTCAAATTTGTACCTGCTGACGGCAATCACCATTTCAAAGTAACAATAGACCAATTCAAAACCAAAATCACTCTAGCCAGACTTCGTCACAATCTATTTCTTCCAAGACATATAGACACAGTTAACTTTCCAGAGTTGGCTGATTTTGAAGATTTTGTGTCGGATGAGGAGCTGGTTCATGATCTGATTTGCCTGGGCTACTCAAATCCACTACCAAAGAGCTCCAAATATCATAGGAATGGCTTGAATGGGGAATGGTACACGCTATTTGGTATTATCAATAGGTGTATGACGTCTAAGCACACAGGCATCGACAGATGCAGCATTCATTGTCTAAGGATTTTTCATGGAATCGCGTTTAACAAGCATTATGATTATGCTCAGTGCATCTGGGAGGACTTAAAGGAGATTGTTCTTGCAAAAACTACAAATAGAGCAAGAAAATTTGTTCCGCTCCAGAGGTTTATACAAATTCTTATCCGAGGAATTCTTCGAGCAAATGAAAATATCTGAAGCGAGCAAATTCACAGCGATGTCCAGATTATGTGATGATGAGTTTACACGAAGTGCCAGATTCTCCAAATGCAAATATTATGCCAATCCCGAAGTCGTTATTAAAATATGCAGATCAAGAGAGTGAGCAAGTGAGATTATATAGGATAGATCATGCTCCAATAGAGACCCAGGAGCCGGGATCTCTTACCCAGGGAGCCTTAGGACTAGAGGAACCTCAGCAAGGGGCTGAAGTTCAGGGTGCCCAATCTGTGAGTGAGGGAGATGACGTTGTAAGGGGAGGTGAGGAAGAGGCTGAGAAATCTAATTCCGAGAGAACTTTGTCGGATATCCAAGAAGAAGAAGGTGAAGGTGATGATAATGATGATGATGATGATGGTGGTGCTGATGGAGGTGATCATCATGAGGGAGGAAGTATGATGATAGATATAGTAAGCATTGCTGAAGAGAGTGTGAGGGATACCGTAAACCTAGAAAGCCGGGGTATAACCACATCTGCTGTTAGCTCTCCTATGAGAGTTAGCATTGAATAAGTCAGTATCCCACTGACGACTGCACACCCAACCATCCACTCAGTCTCCTCTCAACAGGAGATTGTTTCAATTGAGCACCGGGATGAACCTTATAGTCTATCCGAGAGTCATTTGGACTTGATGGATATTGAAACAAGTACACAGCTGCCCGAGTGTACGACTTCAATTCAATCACTGAGTATAGATCCTATACAGTCTAGGACACTCGAGTCAACTTCATCTGTTGAAGTTAGTGTGGTTGAACTTCGTGTTCCCACTGGAACATCCTCAGCAACGGAAGCATTTGTTGCTCCGTCGCTTGAAGAGGGTGGAAGTCCAGTCAGAGCAACTACATTACCAACTCTGAGTACTGGCCACACAGACGTACTTTTTACAAGTTCGACTGTAGTGACAACTGGAAGTCTACGTGACCCAGTGGTGACTTTATCCCCGTTTGTAACTGAATCAACATTAAATCATGTAAGGTCTACGACTGCAAGATCTATCTAGACGCGGATCCGTGAACGAGTGCGGAATCCTCGTTGACGGTTAGACGGACAACTCTCAACCAACGGAAACACGGAGACTATTAGACGCTGAACGAACGACACACGAACGATCCTACGTACTAATTCTCTCCGAAACGGCACTCACCTAGCTGATAAACTCGAGATCGCCTCTTGCTTAATTCCTCACGAATTCTGCAAAAAAGTCCCTAATCATTCGAGTCTATCCCTAATTATAGACCCTGATTCGAGTTTGTTGTGGGCCAACCTCGAATCTGGCCTAAGGCCCATTCGAATCTGTCCATCTGACAGACTCGAATCTAGCCCATTCGAATCTAAGGATACATTCGAATCTATCACAGATTCGAATGTCTTCCTTTACCTATTCGAATCTAGGCAATACACTTAAACACTTAAGTGATGAAACTTATGTTTTAACTTATGCTTGAGTTAATCTTTGACCTTTATGTTTGAACTTCTTGTAATACGTTACATCAAGTTCAAACACACAATCAATAACAGACAAACACATATTAAACATATATTAAACATATATATCAAAATACTTGTTAATACTCAGAATATTACCTAAACCATAATGCAGATCGATTAGACTGCTATCGTCACACAGGGTGTACCAACAAATCAAGCGTTGAATGAAGCTGTTGCTGGGGTGAATACGCATGTATCTGCTCAGTTGTCTGAGGTAATGGCACAGATGTCAAACATTCACAAGTTTTTAAAGGGTAAGTCTGTTGCAGAGGAATCAATGAAGCAATCTGAATCTAATCAAGCTATCAATGAATTGAAAGAAGAGTTGAAAGATTTTGTGTTCGAACAATTTGATGAAATGAGAGAGCGCATGATAAGTTTAGAAAGCACTGTAATAACTGCATTAGGTAATTTATTAGAAAGGGTTGCAGCAATTGAGGAAACCTGTAAGGCTCAAGCTTCCTCATCCAAGAGGAAACATGATGAGCATGATGAGGACTCCGATGATGCTCCTCATGAGGGGGAGAAGAGGAGAAAGCTTGATGAAACTACACCTGGGGTCTTGATGATCACATACCCAGAAAAAGAAACTGAAGTTAAAGAGAGAGAGGCCGGGGGCTCAAAAGAATCGGCTGATGAACAAAGTGAGCTGGGATCGATTCTTCATGAAGATGTTCCAGTTCCTTTGAACATTCAGTCTGATATTTACAATTTTGTAGAATATATTGATTCTGATGAAGATGTTCAAGTTAAGCATCATGAGTTGAGTATTCAAGGAGTAGGAGAATAGAGAGAGGAATACATTGAAGTATCTGAAGATGATGATGTAATTGCTTTAACTGATATTGATTTTAGAGCTGAAAGGATTGAAGATGAGGAAGGTTTAGTTCAGGAGATCTTGAAAGATACTGAATCGACACCAACAGTTGAAAAGCCTGAGGTGGTTATTCAAGTTAAGGAAGAAATTGATGAGTTTCCAGTTGAAAACGTGGTAGTTCAAGAAAAGGTTGAATTGAATGAGGTTGAGGTGATGGAAAGATTCTTCAATGAATATGTGCTTGCTGATGAGTCTCAAAAGCAACGTAGACTCAGATTTGAAGCACAACAAGTCGTTCAGAGGGAAATTCAAGACATGCTGACACTGTTGAACAAAGATGAGATCAGCAAAAAGAAAGTAAAGAAACTTGAGCTTCCAGAGAATAGATCGGCAGAGTTTATTAGAAAAAGGAACAAGATGCCATACATCGAAGATATTCTTGAAAAACGAATATTTTGCAAGAAACAAGCACCATGTTCTTTTCTCAAGTTATTTAGAGTGCTAGAGCCAAACATGCCAAATCTGGTCAACTATGCCAGCTTTCTGAGAAATAAGACACAAGAAGTTGAGAAAGTCAAGAGTGAGTTCAGAATAGTTGATCTGGTGAAAATAGAAAAGGAAAGATTTGTTAAGATTTTCTATCCGAAGTTCACTGTCACTAGAGCTGATGGAAACACCTATACGTTCACAGAAGCAGATATGTTCAATATGCACCTCGTCGACATTGAAGATTTATTTGATGAATTGTGCAGAAACAAAACAAATGAACACTGCAGATTTGCACTTAAGACACTTTTTCATTTCATGCATACCAAATTGGTATTGATGTCAGTGCAAGATCTGCAGATAGGTATTGAACGTTGTATGAGGAAGATAAATATGACAGCTCCTCACAGAGATATCAAGTTTGCAGGTGAATTGAAAGAATTCCAAGTGGTCATGGTAAAGCATCCAGCAGTTATGTACAGAGATAGAAATAAGAAGTTAAGAGCTATGAGAAGTGTAGAGCTGAACAAATTTTCAGATGGGACTTTGAATAAAGTTTTGAGTGGTTTAAAAGGGAAGCTTGCAGCTGATAAGAAGAGAAAGACGAAGAAAGGAGCTCTATCTGTAAATGACCGAAGACTCATGGTTGAGTTCATTTCAAAGATTGAATGGAGGCTCTTGGATCGTAAAAGCATTAGAAGATTAGAACAAAAGCTGGGTTTATCAATTTAAAGACTTTGCTCTTTCCATCAAAGGGGGAGAATGTTAGATTGTATTTTAATTGATGGAAACAAAGTCTAAGGGTTGTTTTGTATTTCTTTAATAATTGTCAAATATGTATATAAATAGTATGTTTGACCTTCAATAGAATTAGAGATCTCTGACATTTCACTTTTGTACGAAAGAATAGCAGTTACTGATATTGGAAATTATTCTCTCATCATTGTAATCGACATTCTCAGATATTGAATCATTCGGTTAGTTGTTTGATTACTGAATTGTTATTGTTCTTGATTTGTTGTTTGATTGATATGAAACTGTAATTCACATCACCAATTACTATTATTGATAAAATAATAAAAAGTTGTTACTATAAACGATAAAAACTATTAAAATCAATGTTATTAATGATAATAAATAAATAATATATGGTACCATTAATAGTAAAAATGTTAAAGCTTATTACTATTTTCAGTTATTTTCATCAAACCCACTAGCCACCAACATACCACAAAAACTCTAAAAACACTTCAAGATGTTCTTCATAAATAGTTAAATACCACCCAATAGTCCTGCCACCGACCATCACTGCCAGTCGACCACCAGTCGACTACCGATCTAACATCGGTAACTTAAAATAAAAAAAGAAAAACGCTCTTGGGCTCATTTCAAAACCAAAATTAAAGCAATCTGATTTCGGAATCAAAACCCAAACAAATAAAACAATATTTATAAATCTATAGGTTGTGTTTGGTAGAGATAATCGAGAGAAAGGAAATGAAGACAAATTATTAGTTAGGAGACTTGAATTATGTATATCAATTTTCTATGACATTTCAAGTTGCATCAATATATAACTTAAAATTCAATTTTCTCATTTCTCTGGCAATGTTGGAGAATTAAATAGAAACTAAAATTAGAGAAAGAGAATTACAACAATCTTGTATCTTCAATTCTCTATACCAAACGTAACCTAATGTTCTTTTTCTTAGAAAACGAATTCGAATCCTAAATCTCAAATTTGTAGAAGTTGTAAAGATTTTAGTTTAAAACCTAAATGAAAACCCTAAGTGGCGTTTGGTTCGTGTGATAAAAGTCGATTGAATTGGAATTTAAATTTAAGTTGTTCACAGTTTTTGATAACTAAAGTAAAGGGTTAAATTTTATGTATCTTTTATCAAATTTCCTTGTTTATTGGAATTTGAAATTCTTTCTAACTCATATATGAATTTAACTACACATGAATTAAATTCTAAACTACATCCGACCAATATTAATAATTACCTTCTATCTTCACCATCAATCACATTAATAAATAAAATTTAAATTCCAATTTATTCGAAATTCATCTTGTGAAGTGTGAACCAAAGGGGATATAAAAGTTTTAGAAAAAATTTCTCTCTAAATGGTCTCAAAATTTATTAAAATAATGAAGTCCTTCCTTTATTACGAAAATATCTTAAAATTTGTGTGATAAAATAGTTAAAATCACAAAAAACAAGTAAAAGATGATTAAAAGTACATATCACAAAAAGTCTACCATCACAAAAATAATAGGTAAATTGGTAGACCAATATTTTTAATTTTTAATGCATATTCTTTAGGGAAATTTATAAAAAAAAATATACTTTTAATATTTTTCAATTAAGTCCCTATACTAAAAACGTTTTTATAAAAGTCATTCAACTGTATTCTTTACAAATTGTGTTGTTTTATGAGATTTCTTAACTTTTTGGAGTTTTTCAAAAGATTTCGTCAAGTTAAAGAACCTTTATAGAACCATTTATGTGTAGTGATTTTTACGAAAACGTTTTTAAGTTGAATGATTTTTATGTAAACGTTTTTTGTGCAATGACTTATTCAATAAATACTGAAAGTTCGTTGGTTTTTTACATGATTTTTCCTATTCTTTAATACTTCTCTCTTAAAAATGGGTATTTTTTATTGGGTTTAATATGAAAAAAAACATGTTTTCATGTTTTTTTGCTATTTAGTCCTTCCGTGTTATTTTTTCCTAAGAAAGTCCTCAAGTTATTGTTTTCAATCCGGTTTTCGGAAAAATTTTGTTTTTTTTCATAATCAACCCTGACTTTTTCCACAAGAAACCAATATGTTTTCATTAATTTTCTTCGAAAAGTCCACAAAACTTGAATAATTTTTCGAAATAATAAAGAAAAATTTAAAAATCACAAGCAAATATATTACTTAAAGATTTTATTAGTAAAAAATAATATGAATGAACTAAACCACAAAAACGTGAAAAACATGTTTGTTTTTTTTGTATTAAACCCTTTTTATATCACTTGTATTCATCAACCCAAACACAAACCATTTGAAAACTATGATTTGTCGACTATCATCATATATATATATAAAATACTAAATAAATCTATAATCACTTCTTCCTCTATAAATGTCCAATTATATACCATCAAACATATCGCTCTCCAATCAAATCTTTTAATTTTTTAATTATTTTAAATAAATTATTTATAATTATCGAAAAAAAAATCTAGAAAGAGTGGAATAGAAAGGTATTAAATTATTTATCAATCATGGACTCCAGTCCAGAGTGTGAGGATGCCATTTCTGTACCATATAAATTATTTTATTATCCAAATAATTTAATATTTTAATTAATTTAATAATAATAATTTTTTAAAAATTCGAACAAAAATGGGTCCCAATGAACACGGTTCCAATTTCAAGTTCCTTACAAATACCACCACCCCCCATTCCCTTCATCGGCATGTATCTCTCCTCATTCCACCATTAAAATCACCTTCAATTTCCTTCAATTTCTTCAGATTTTTCATTCCAAATCATCAATCTGATGACCCAAATGCAAGGTATTGTATCCATCCTGAAATCCGATAACCACGCAACCACGACCAAGGCGGCAGCATCACTACGGCGGACTCTTTCGGCGGATATGTCGTCCAAGAGATGGATGGCGGAAAACGGACTCTCATTCGGTCCGGTTATGAAGAAGATCGCGTCTTCCGAGCAGATCGCGATTGATTCTTTGTCCTCTGAAGAAGAGGAAGAGGAATGTGAGGTGAACGGAAACGAAGACGAGAAGAATCCGAGGAGAATCGATATTTGGACAGCAATTATGTCGCAAAAGGCACAAGACGATTCGGTGAAGCTTCCGCCGCCTTATGTTCATCCTCTTGTTAAGAAATCGGCAAGCTCCTTGAGCGAGAAGAGTCTTAAGATTTGCACCGAGAGTCTCGGATCTGAGACGGGTTCGGATGTGTTCTCGTCGTACCCGTCTTCAGAGACGGATGGTGACGAAAATAAAATACACAACGTCCAAGAAGAAGAATTGGACGTAATGAAAGAGACGGACGGGGAGGAATATTATAATAATAATAATAACAATAAAGTTGTCAGACATGCATGTTTGACAACTAAAAAAGCCCAACAGGCTCGTTCCTTCCCTCCGCCTCTTCAGTCTCTTACAACAGCTCGTACCGATGGACCGTCACTTCATATGCATTCTCACCGCATCGACGGTCGTTTAGTCCTCGAAGCCGTTTCCATCCCTCAACAAAAATACTTTGAAGCTCAACGTCACGACGGCCGCTTTCTCCTCACGCTAATCAACAACCCTAACGACCAACCACCCGAAAAAATAGATATCGACAACATTTCCAATGATGACGACGAGGAGGAGGCCGCCGAAAGTGATTTCAACGAAGAAACGAGAATCTTGAACCCACAACCACCAAATAATTCATCAACCATGTCGATAAACGTTCGAAAATCAATGGTATCAAAGATAACGAGAATCGCGGAAAGAGACAATGAGAATCCGTCGTGGTCCCGAAAGCTCAACACGAAAACCACAAACTTACCAAAGTTAGAAGTTGTGGAGGAGGAAGAGGCACCATCACCAACACCAACAACAATCTTCAGACAATCTCTTCCACCACGAGCCATCGGACTGCCGCCACTACCGCCGCCGCCACCGACCGCCACCACCTTCAACTCATACCAGTACTTTTGGAGGGCAAAACCAACTGTAGCCAGTGTCATTGACCCACTGATCACTCAACACCGCCCACCCACAAAAACCAAAGATCTGGTTTTGCTCAGAGGAAACAAAGCAGACTGCTTTTTACCTTCATTAAAAGGTTGCAAAGAGCCAAGAAGGTCAATTCTTATGTGGGAGCCTTTCTGCATAGCCACCTCTTAAAAAAACCCTGAAAACTCTCTCTCTCTACTCTCTCTCTCTCTCACATCACTTTTGTTATATCTATATATTGTATCTATATACATGCATACATATATACATATATATGTATGTATATGTATCTCTCTAAATAAAGATATATGAAAGATAGAGAGAGAGATGCATGATCCAAACAAAAATTAAAAGAGAAAAAATGTAACATAGATTTGATGATGAATAATTTAATTAGTTGAATATGATTAAAGAATAATTAGTATTTTGTATCATAATTAAGATGGGTTTTAATTATGATGATGGTGTTTTTGGGTACCCAATTGAAGGGTATTTTGGGTATGATTGTTGTTCATTTTGGAAATTGGAGCATAATTAAAGATCCATTTTTCTTGATTTTTATGTTGTGTTTTCTTTAATAAAGTTTGGATTTTTATTGTCGGGTTGAAGAAGAAAAGGAGTAAAAAGTTCATAGACATAGTAAGGTGCTATTTGGTTTTGGGTTCATTTTATATTTTTATTTCCTAATTTATGATACAATTTATTCTTTTCTATTAATTCAAAAACTATCAAATTTTGTTTAATCAGTGCAATAATTTTTTTGCGTTTTAAACAATTAACACAATTTTATCGTAACAAGTTTATGTAACAAGCTAGCTATATATTTTCTTAATACATGTGCAATAATTTTTTATTTTTTTTCAATCAATGCATATATTATATTAAAAAAAATAAAAATAAAGCTAAAATATATAATTTTGACAATCCCATATTCATGTATTTTAGTTTCTTACTAAATCTGATCGGGTTTTTTTCAGTTGATTAAATAAATAATATTTTGAAGTATACTTTATACAATGTATCAATAAAAGATAATAATTTGTCGCATATATAAGAAAATGTATAGTTTGTTGTATAAACTTGCTATTATAAAAGATAAATTTTATTAGTTGTTCCAAAAATAAAAGAACATCGTGTCGATTAAACAACTGGTAGTTTATAAAAATAACTAAAAAATAGATTGTTACATGGTAACATAGATTAGGAAAATATGCAAAGATCATTGTATACATATGCATTATATCATTTGGTTTTTTAAAGGTTAATGAATGTTTTAAATTTGAAATTCTTTCTAAAATATATATGAGGTGGTAAGTCAAATTTAAAATATTTAAAAATGTTTTGTAGTATGAAATATCTATAAATTTGTTAATATATAAAATCTTAAAAATAATCAAAATGATTAAAATATTCGAAAAGCCAATTGTTTTTTTTCAAAAAAAAAAAAAAAACGTGGATTTAAGAGTAGGGTTAGCATGATGGTAACAATTTTATATGTTAAACGATGGAATCGACTTGCAAATAAATTGAATTCAAATTTTAGAGGAGTTCAAATTGTTTACTTTTTCTAAAATAAACAAGCCCTAAATGTAAGATATCGAGATACTCAGTTACTTTTTAATAGAACAATGAAAAGATCAGATTCTACTTTTTGATAAGAATTTTTTCTTTTAGCTGATAAGGTTTACGAAATAAAGTTTGCATAATCGTTAAAGTATCACAATCGAAACACGTCAAAGGACAGTATGAGATAAGTTTTCGGTTCGTCTCTCTAAACTATTGAGATTCATACTTTGCTTAATCACTTTTTTGTTAACGAAATGTCAAATTGTAGCATATCATGTTCGCATGCTATATATTTGAATTGTCATCTAGAGAAACGTCAAGAATTACGAGTTTTTGATCTTTTTATATTTCCAAATATGGAATCATTTTAAGGGATATAAGTATGTTACTAGAGCATATATTCAAATCAATATGTAAATAAAATTATCTTATATTGATGTGTTTGGTACTATGGAATCATAATAAATGAAAATATGAATTGAACAATTATATCATTCACATATTTTTATATTTATTCTCTTGATTATCAAGTTGAAAGAAATAATTAAAATTAAATAAAAAAACATTAGAAGCTCATGTCTCTTGTATCTTAATAAAAATTATGAAAGTTTTATTAATTAAACACTATAAATCTAAGAAAACAATGAAATTTAAGTTTTTTGGTTTGTGTATTATTAGTTTTTTATAATTAAAAAAATAATATAAATATCCTTATATCAATTCATCATGATTTTACTATACCAAAGGCACATGTATACAACATCTTTAAGACCTATGGATATACATGCATATTCCTTTTTAATTGTTAGGAAGAAATATATTACTCCCTCCGTCCCAAAATAATTGTCCACATTTGACTTTTAAAGTCTTTCTTTTTCAACTTTGACCTCAAATATATTAGTTTGTGTTATATAATACTTGATGAAAAATATACCCAATGAAAATTCCTTTAAAATCAAATCCTTTCATATATTTTGCATCACATATTATATAACACAAGAAAAATTATTTAATGTCCAAAGTTGAGAAAAAAATACTTCAAATGCCAAATGTTGACAATTATTTTGGGACGGAGGGAGTAATATTTTTTATTAAGTTGTTTTCAAAATAAGCAATGGTTTTTTTTCTAAAGACTACTTTATATATTTTATAGTAGTTATTATAAGATTAGATGTATAAAATTTTTTCTCTTTTACAGTGATCGAGTTATAATTCAAGTAAAATTATGAAAGTCATGCATAATG
Organism: Centrapalus pauciflorus; assembly: GCA_020465985.1. NCBI lineage: Eukaryota > Viridiplantae > Streptophyta > Magnoliopsida > Asterales > Asteraceae > Centrapalus > Centrapalus pauciflorus. The sequence goes on along the minus strand of JAANYP010003382.1, from coordinate 48,541 downwards.
TTCTTATGCATATGCGTAGAAATCGTACAAGTATTCCATGAGTTTACCTATTGTTTCGTATGTGTGATTGTGTAACGACTCGACCTTTGTCTCTCTAAGGTTCCCCGTTGGGGGTCATCTCACTGCAACGGCTCCTGCTGCTTCTCACTCTTCTCTCTTTTTCTCTCTAAAAATTAATTGGGTATTGAAATAGAAATATTAGAATGATGAGTATTTCCAAAAAATTAGAATGAAAACGATGGAGAGAGAAAAATTGATGTGAACTGAGGTATCCAAAATAGTAGACTTAAGAGCGATGGGTATACCTCTCACCCTTATTGCTTTTACATCATGCATGATACTTCTATATATAACCTAGGTACAATTACTTGTTGAGCTCTATTAAAATTTAATCTTAGGAGCTAAAAAGTAATTTATTGGTAACGGTCAAAATATGTAAGTAAAAGTTTACAAGAACTAGGAGTAGATACAAAGCTAAGGCGATTATAAAACACAATTGTTAAAGAAAGTCATAAAAGTTTCTTAATAAATAGATGTTAAATTAATTGCATATGAAAAGTATGGTGGTGACTCCGTGGTGATCGTCTTATGGATAATATTCAAGAGCCACTACTTGAATTGATATTTGTCATAACTAATGTGTTTATAAGGGGCATTTTTCAAAAATCATGGAAAGGAAAATAAAAATCTACAAAAATATAAGTTTTGAGATTTCAATAATTAATATGCACATCTAATACTGATAAAAAAAAGTTTAGGAAAATGTGAAAAAAGTTTAGGAAAATGTGAAAGGAAATGATAATGCGAGCTAACCATGCATGTTATATAATTTAAAGTGTCTTTTTAAACATACAATAATTTTGTTCTAATGTTACTAATCATATATCTTTCTTCACGTATAAGCATTATCATTTAGTAACTTTTTTATCAAAAAATTTGAGACCAATTAAGTGTTAACATCAACACTCATTAAGAGAGGGGAATTGTTGAAGTCAATCAAAAGGTGAAATCAGTAGCTTTTGATGTGATTGGTTTCTTCAATCAAGGATTTATGTCAAGTACTCTAAAGAGTATATTTTTTCAAAACAATTATTTAGCTGTTTTTGGAATCAATATTGGTTTGGTGAAGAGTCGTTTTCTTAATGTTCATACAAATTATTAGTCAAAGCTTTTAGCACATATTTTGTGTGAAACCATATATATATTGAATATTTTTTAGATATTTAGAAACAGTGGTGTAGCCAGGATTTCAGTATTGGCTAGGCCAAATTAATTATTAGGAATCAGTATACATTGAAAAATATGAATATATGTATGATATATATATATATATATATATATATATATATATATATATATATATATATATATATATATATATATATATATATAATGAAGGAGAACACAATTTTCCACGTGTCGCCTCCACATTTCATCTAAAAAGAAAATATATAAATAAAATAAAATATAACTACAACTACAAAATAAAAGATAACTACGAATATGAAAAAATAATACAAATACAAAATATAGATAAACATATAAAATAAAGATAAATACAAATATAAAACAATACAAATCTAGTATCATATATACCCGACTGAAAATATATCATTCTAAAACTTCATAATATTGTCATATATATATAAATATATCAAATATATGATTATTTATTTATTCTTTTTTATTATACTCATAATAAACATCATTATTAAAAAAAATGATCAATCTACCCTTTTCAATAGGTATCACAAACGGATGAATATATATAGATTGAGGTTCTATGGGGCACCATATGCATCGGGAACCAAATGGGAACCAAAAATGCATTGCTTGTTTACAAAGGGTGCATTAAGGGTATTTTGGGAATGCTTAATAATATATTGTTAAATTATAAGATTTAATTTAATATTTATCATTTATTTAGGAAACTAAATAAAATGATCAACCACATTTCCATAAATTCATCCTCTTTTCTCTCTCTTTCCCATTCTCTTTCATTGCTAGCCTCTCTCCATCTCTCTTTCTGTCAACCAGTTTTCACAAGACAACCACTACTACTACCGCCAGACCCAACACCACCATCGCTGTCCACCGTCGGTATGCAACTCTGCACCATTCCTTGCACTGATGTTGACGAGAATTTACTTGCGTCTGTTGATCATGGTTTTTGAGTATCAGTTTTCTCACAAACAGTTCATTCTACGATTCTGTATCATGCTTATGGCTAGTCAAAGAATTCTAAGATTCTTTATTAATGTTGGTGGTTATTGGTTCCAAGAAATAGTTGGAGCATATGGTCTTGGTTGTTTCAACATGATGCACAACAGCAATGCATCACGACAATGATGAACACATTGAAGACGTTGATGAACACGTTTAAATTTCAGAGATGCATCACGAAATTAACACGTTTAAATGTCGAAATGCATCACGATTTTGGTGATGCATAATGATGGAACAAAGACGAGGATGAATATGGCCGGAATGCATCACGATTTTGGTGATGCATAATGATGGAACAAAGACGAGGATGAATATGGTCGAAATGCATCATGTTTGAAATTGAATTGGATGAAGATGCATTGTGTTTGAAGACGAATCCAATAAATTGGATGAAGATGCATCATGTTTGTTTAGATTCGGATAGAATATTTTCTGCATTCAAGCATCTTCCGATTTTGCCCTTCCGCGCGCGAGAAGTTATGCACCCGTGCACCCATTTTCAAGTTAATTACCCTTTTGCCACTACAATCTGAACCATTAAAATTGAAGATCTAACGGTGCATACAGGTTCCCAAAGTACACAATGCATACAGGTGCCCCATAGAACCTGACCCTATATATATATATATATATATATATATATATATATATATATATATATATATATATATATATATATATATATAAAGAGTATTTAGCTTTTGGATGATATTGAAGGTACATTTTTTAACTTTAATAATAAGGAGTAATTACTAGGTATGTATATTATAATAAGAAGTATAAAATGATGATCAAAAAATTAATTGTTGTTTATCTATATTTGGAAATCATGAAAAATAATAATTTATGATACACAATAATACTTTTTCTGTATTTTTATTATAAATTTATATTTATATGTATTAAATTTTATTTATGTATATTTTATAAAAAAAACTATGTATTAGAAATATTGGTGGATATATATATATATATATATATATATATATATATATATATATATATATATATATATATATATATATATATATATATATATATATATATATATATATATATATATATATAGGGTTGGGATCATTGCAGAAACTTAATTTAGTGCAAAACCATAGAACTAATCTAAACCATTAGATTATAATATAACACTAGGGATAAGATGGTAATTATACAATTAACATTTAATTAATAGTAGCCTACCAAGTTTGACTGTCCACTTTGACTTTTTTTACTCTTTTAATATATAATGGACATGCAGTGTTGCATAAATGATATATAGTATCACTTCAACGTTGAATATGTGATATAAACTATAATTCGGCATTGAATGATATCTATATCACATATTAAATGTTCGTATGGGTAAAAAAAATTTTACAAAAAATAAACACGTAAAATTTTTTTCAAAAAAATATATATCATGGCCGTTCTCGTTAAATCCACCAACTTTGACTACTAATTTTGACAATTATTTATCTCTATTAATAATGAACGTATATGCAGTGTTGCATCCACGTTAAATATACGATATCAAAATGTTTATTCGACATCTAATAAATTCACCATGCTATATTGCATCGTGGTCTGGTTAAAATTTTTTTATGAAAAATAAAAAATATATATCATGACCGTTCTTGTTAAATCCATCAACTTTGACTACTAATTTTGACTATTATTTTGGCTCTGTTAATAATGAACGTATATGCAATGTTGCATCGACGTTAAATATACAATATCAAAGTGTTCATTCGACATCGAATGATCTCACCATGCTATATTGCATCATGGTCTGAGTAAATTTTTTTTTTAACAAAAAATAAACACGTAAAATTTTTTCGAAAAAAAATATATCATGACCGGTCTCGTTTTAAAGAGTATAAAATTCTCGTTTTTTATGGTATAATTTTTTTGATTTAAAAATAATTCATATTAATGTTATTTTAATTTAATGAAAAATGATATTTATTTTGCTAATGTCAATCTTTTTGTATTTCCAATCTTTTTCTTTTTTTACCCCTCAAAGAATTAAAATATCACTATTACCAATCTTTTTTTCACTAATTACAAACTTGATTGTTTTAATCAAGACCATTAGATTAATCTAATCTATTGACGATATTGGTTCTGCAGTTCTACACTAAATATAGGTTCTGCAATGATCCCTTCTCTCTCTCTCTCTCTCTCTCTCTCTCTCTCTATATATATATATATATATATATATATATATATATATATATATATATATATATATATATATATATATATATATATATATATATAGGTTCAAGTGAGTACCACCTCTAATGCAGCGCACTAGAAGGTACCACCCTTAAAAATAATTTTTTTGAAATTTTTTTCATGAACATGTTCTAATTAACATTACAGAGATCGTATGTAAATTTCACGCAAATCCGAACACTTTAAGTGAATGAAATCACGCATCACATAAGTGCACGTTCACATGTCTTCAAAATTATGTAAGTGTGTGTTCACATCATTTTTTAGGAGCTAGGAGATGTGAATGTATGTGAAATTTACATATGATCTCCATAATGTTAATTAAAACATGTTTATGAAATAAAAAATTAAAAAAAGTTTTTTAAAGGTGGTACCTTCTGGTGCGTTGCATAATGGGTGATACTCTCTCGAACCGTATATATATATAAAGCTTAACAAAATATATGAACTTAACATATTACATACTTTAAGTATAGTTATATTACTTATGTAGTTTAGCTAAACTAAACGAGTTAATACATTAAGTTATATATTTCATGAAAATGATATTTTTATACATTTTTAAGTAATTAAAATAATATAAAAAAGAAAGTAATTGGTCAAGGCCTAAAAATGAAACCAAAATGAAAGGGCAAAATGATCATTTTTCAAATAATTTGGTCAAAAGACCAAAAGCATATCAAAAGAGCAACCATAGGTACTGAGTTTGTAATTTTGATGCGAAAAGAATGGTAACCATAATTTGTATATAACCACATGGTTGAAAATTGTAATTTACACTAATAATAATTATAAATGATAAATATTTAAATAATAATATGTTAAATTAAATATTTCAAATTTAAAATCAAAAATGAAAATTTAAGAAAAGAACTAAAAGTGAAATTAAATTAAATTGTTGAGAGACTAAACTTGTAATTAATAAAAGGGCAAAATTGTCATTTTTAAAAAGTTCAGAAATAGAGAAACCATTTCTGCAATTTACTCTTTTTTTACAACAGTTTTGGTCTCTTTATTCTCATCACTTTTGTTTTTGTTTTTAAATTTTAAATCTTAATTTCATAAATGATGATTTAATTTTATTATTATTATTATTATTATTATGAGTAAATTACAGAAATGGTCCCTGCAGTTTGTTCTAAATTATGGAATCAGTCCCTTAACTTCCAAAATTGCAGTAGCGGTCCCTCAAACCACTTTTTACTTGCAAAAATGGTACTTCTGTTTCTAAAATTTTCAAAAATAGCGATTTTGCTCGTTTGAATTACAAGTTTGGCAATTTCAATTTTGTTCCCTTTACTTAATTTTTCATTTTTGGTTTTTAATTTGAAATATTAATTAAATAAATTATGATTTGATTCATAAATAGTTATGTTATTATTATTATTCTCATTATTATTATTATTATAAGTATTATTATCATTATTAATTATACATATTTATTTTTTAAAATAAATCTATATTTCTTTACCAAAAATTATTATTATTTATATACTTAGCTAGTTAAGTTATGCATATTTTTAAGTATTCAATTTATTTATTAAAGTTTTATTTATTTATATATTATTGGTTAAACTATTTGTATAATTTTATTATTTATACTTTTCCATCAAACTATTTCATTACTCTAATAAATTTTGAATGTGTGTAAATTTTGATTTAAATTTACTAATTCATTATTTTTTATTTAAGTTTGCTAATTTATTATTTTTGATTTAAATATTTTGTTACGCTAATATGTTTTTATTTAATTTTATTATTTTATTTGATTGGATTTAAATACTTTGTTATGCCAGTACGTTTTGATTTCAATTTATTATTTTATTTGTTTTGATAAAATTTTTTGCTACATTAATACTTAAGTGAAAATTAAAATATTTAAATGAAAACGAAAATGTACAAACTTGTAAATCAAAAAGATTAAAATACTATATTGGAATCAAAACGTATTGACATAAGAAAATATTAAAATTAAAAAAATAAAATACTAAATTTAAATCAAAACGTATTAACGTACAAAATATATTATTTTAAATAAAATAAACTAAAAGATAAATATAATTTATTATTTTTAATATCCATAAAGATTAATAAATATAAAATATAAATACAATATATTATTTCTTATATCTTTAAATATTAATAAATAGATCTTATTTAAATATACCTTCATATTATATTTTATATATGCTTATCTATATATCTAATTAAAAAATGTATTATTTGTTTATTTATAGAATTAATTATTTTTAGTATATATTATTAATTTTATAACTTTTAAGGCATTTTTTTTAAAATCAAACAAATAAAAATTTAAATTTAAATTCAAACGTATGGGCATAACATAATATTTAAATTCAAACAGATAAAATAATAAATTTAAATAAAAACATATTAGGGTAACAAAATATTCGTAAACTTAAATCAAAACGTAATGAAATAGTAAATTTAAATCAAAATTTACATAAATTTAAAATTAATTAACATAATGAAATACTTTGATGGAAAACTAATAATAAAATTATACAAATAGTTTAACCAATAAAATATAAATAAATAAAACTTTAATAAATAAATTGAATACATAAAAAGATGCATAACTTAACTAATTAAGTATATATATAAAAATAACTTTTAGTAAACAAATATAGATTTATCTTATAACATAATTATGTATAAATAATAGTAATAATAATAATGAGAATAATAATAATAATATAACTAACAATGAATCAAATTATTATTTATTACATTAATATTTCAAATTTAAAACCAAAAATGAAAAATTAAGAAAATGGACCAAATTTGAAATTACCATAAACTTGTAATTGAAATAAGGGTAAAATCATCTTTTTTAAAAATTTTAGATACATCAGGACCAATTCTGCAAGTAAAAAGTGGTTTGAGGGACCGTCACTGCAACTTTGAAAGTTAAGGGACCGCTTTCATAATTTTGAACAAACCACAGGGACCATTTCTGTAATTTACTCTATTATTATCGTTATTGTTATTATTATTAGGGTAAATTACAATTTTCGTTCCTGTGATCATAGGTAAATTATGGATCCCGTCCTTTTCACATCAAAATTACAATTATAGTACTCATGGTTGACTATTTGTTATAGTTTTGGTCCTTTGACCGGTCATTTTTTTTCAAATGACCATTTTGCCCTTAAGAATATTATAAACTTAAGTAATGAACTTTATTTTTCATACAGTTAAATAATAAAAATAATAAAATTAAAAATTAAAAACAAAAATTAAAACAAACCATCCTCCGACCTTTTTTTCTCTTGGTCAAAACACTGTTTACTTGGTGTCTAGCCGGAATGACTGCTACATCGGGGACAAGGGGCTATCGTCGGTGAGTAATGATCCAGTCGGTGGACTAGGGGCTATCGTCGGCGACGTTAAGGAAGAAGATGAGGCGATGATTAGTGGTTTTTTTTGGGTTTTTGAGATTAAGATGAAGTAGTTTTGAAGAAAAAAAGGATTTAGGTTTAGAAATAGAGACAAATGAAGGCTTGTGAGGATGAAGGAATGCTAGTTATTGGAGGATTATGGTTTGGGACGCCATTAGAGATACAGAAGATGAGGAAGAAGAAGCCATACGTGGAACCGGCTACGCTCTACGCTGCACACCTGCTCACTGGTGGTACACGTGGAATCGACGACGCTGTGCGATGTAGCTTCTCGTTCCCAAATCCTTTAATCTTGTGCACTTTGTTGCTCACAACACAGATCTAATCATCTAAAGGAACGAGAATAGATCTGGAAAATGATATTGAATTCGTTTCACAAACCCTTATGAGATTTCCAAGCTTAGATTTGTTTACAAGCCCTAAAATAGAACAGGTAAGGGTGGTAGGGGTTGGGCGAGGAAAGGTTTGGCCGGAGTTGTTGGCTGGTCTCCTCTTTCAATCTTGTACAAAGAACATGTATACACAAAGTTTGTTTTTTTTTTTAAATTTATTTTATTACTTAATTGATATATAAGAAAGCTTAATGCCTTGTTTAATTATTTTATAAAGGGTGGAATGATCATTTATAAAACAATAACTGGTCAAAGGACCTTAATCAACAAATAGCCAACAAGAGGACAAAAATTATAATTAATTGTGCAAAAGGACGGGATCCGTAATTTTCATTAAACCACTGGGACGAAATTTGTAATTTACCCTTATTATTTTTGTTGGAATATCTTTTGTTGATGAAATACAAAGTCTAGGGTATATTTTGTTATTTGTTCATAGTTGTAAATAGTATATAATAATAATTGACTTTGTAATAGAAAACAGATCTGACATTCTGCATTTTTGTATACGCACGGAATTCCAAAGATCTAGGGCTACAGTTCTCATTCTCCTTTGTAATCGATTTGTAATCAATACAAGCATTTGGTTAGTGTTCTTGATTCTGTTCTTGATTAATTGTATTGTTTGTAGATTGATATATAGGATTCACATTTCACAATTGGTATCAGAGCTCTTAGGGTGATTTTTGAATTGAAATTGAATATTTTCGAACACTGTTCTTGACATATTTTTTCGAAAAACATAAAAATTAACAAGGATTTTTATCCTGTTGATTATTGATTCTGAAAATTGGATCGAAGGAAGAGGTTAGGAAGTCGATTGAATTGATCAAAGATTTGTTTTGATTCATCAAACACAGAAAAAGATCTGTTGATTTTTCAGAAATTTTGAAAAACCAAAAGTTCTTCACTGTTTCATTGCAAAAGTCACTTTTAGATCTGTTTTTGAACATTATACTTTCACAAAAAGTATTTGAAATCAGAATCCCTACCTTCGATATCAATTTTGTTGAAAATAGCTGTGTTTTACAAATTAATTTGAGTTTCAGACTTGAAATTTTGAAAAAACTAAGAAACTCGGATTATATAGTGTTCTTGGGCAATTCGAGTTTACAGCCTTTACCAATTGAGTTGATTACAAGTTTTGATCGAGTTGACTTTAATGTCAATCGAGTTGAACTTGTAGTTCAATCGAGTTGACCTGTCTTACATTCGAGTTGGTAGTGACTTCCATTCGAGTTGAACTTACATTCTATTCGAGTTGAACTCAGTTCAAATCGAGTTGATCAAGTTCAAACGAAAGTTTAATTCGAGTTGCACAAATCCTCATTCGAGGTACACTTAGGTTAATTCGAGTTGCACATATATTCATTCGAGTTACACTTAGTTTAAATCGAGTTGCAAAACAGAATCAATCGAGTTTCACACTGAATCAATCGAGTTGCACATAAGTTCAAATCGAGTTGCACATTGAGACATGCGAGTTTCATAACTAATTGATTCGAGTTGATTAATTCTTCTAACAAGTTCATTTGATAAAGATTCGAGTTGATTATACATTGGTTCGAGTTTCACTCATTCAATAATCGAGTTGTTCAACTCATCATTCGAGTTGATTATCTTGTTCATTCGAGTTTCATACAACATTCTTTCAAAGTTTGATCAATTTTCAGTAGTTGATCAACTAATTCAATTTCAATCAAATATCATTCGATCCTGGAAAGTTTCCTATCTATCAGTCATAATGTCAAAAGACGCGCTTGCCATGGGATCAGAGACGAAACCTCCAATTCTCTATCGGGGAGAATACGTACAGTGGAGGGAGAGGTTTTCAGAATTTATTAGTTTACATGATCTCTCGGAAGAAATGCTAAAATCCTTAACGGAAGGACCAGCTGTGTTTATGGAGACAATCCCTGGTGTACCCACTGGAAATCCCCCAATTCCACCAAGAACTGTTGAGGTTACAAACTTAACTGAGGCACAGAAAAGAAGAAAATTAGGGGACAAAACAGCTAGGAAGTTGTTACTGATCTCAATTCCTAATGACATCTATACCTGTCTTACAAACACAAAGACCGCCAAATCCATCTGGGATGAGGTGTGCAAGCTAATGAGGGGATCCGACAGGGCTGCAACCAATAGAGCAAGGAACAGTCTGATGACTTTCGAGAATTTTGGAGCACGAGAAGGAGAACTACTAGAAAACACTTACTTGCGGTTTGTCAGTCTGGTAAGTGAGATGAAAAGAAATGGGGTTACAAAGTCCAATCTAGATATCAATGTCAAGTTCTTAAACGTACTTAACCCAGAATGGAAAAAGTATGCGATGATTATTCAACAAACGAAAGACATTGAAGAGATGGACTTTCACATGATTTTTGAAAACCTCAATAACTATCAAGAGGTTGTGTTGAGGAAAATATCTGGCAAAAAGAAAGCAGAGAAAGAGATCGTTGACCCTTTGGCTTTATTGGCAGAAAAGAAATATAAGTATAAGCTGAAAAAGGAGAAATGGGCAGTAATTAGCAGTAGCTCTTCCGAATCAGACACATCAGATTCATCCGCTGATTCCGAGATAGAAGAGATGAAAAAGCATATGGCCTTACTTACTAAGGCATTCCAAAAGAAATTCTATCGTAAGCCAACCAACAACAAAATGCGCTACAAGACTGGCTCAAGGAAGTTTGAATAGAAGGAGAAACATGAAAAATCTGGTGAGAGCAGTGGCAGGAAAGCTGACAAATATGAAAAATCTGATAAATCAGCCAAGAAAGAAACAAAGCAAAAGTGCTACAATTGTGGAAAACCAAGACACTTTGCTCGTGAGTGCAGAATGCCAGTAGTCAAAAACTCTGACTACTACACAAGAAAGGCTCTCCTAGCCAAAGAAAAGGAAGCTGGAAAAGCCCTTATGGCAGAGGATGATCATTGGCTACAGTTATCAGAGGATGAAGACATATTGGATGAGGATGCTCATATCTGCTTGAAATCAGAAGTCTTCAATGAATCGGAAATGAGTGAGTCAGCTATGATAGCAGAAGATGAGGTATGGGTTGGGCTAACAGACGAAGAAAATGAGGAGAAGCAAGAGTCTGATGAGGAGGAGACTGAAGAATTCGCGTTGATGGCAACAGGAAAAGCTGGATGCAGCAATGACAAGGATACTGATGAATCAGAGTCAGAAAAATCAGATAGTTCAGAAACACCAGAGGTAAATTCTAATTCTGACTCTAAAAATGATGATTCATGTTTGCTTGAAGAAAAATTAACACAAATGGCCTTTATGCTTAAGAAATTTGAAAAATCATTAAAGGCTGAAATGAAACATGCTCACTCCTTGGAAAATAAGTTACGTAATGAACATGCATTAGTATTAGATTTTTCCAAGGATAAAGCATTGGCATTACAAGCAATTTCAGATTTACAAGACAAAGAAAATGAACTTTAAAGCAAAATCCAAGAACTTAATAACAATATATCTGACCTACAAGAAAAACTGAGTTTGGCAGAATTAGAGGCTTCAAATTTTTCTGTAAAATATCATGCCATTTTTGAAGAAAGAACTAAGCTTTATGAGAAAATAAAGAAAATGGAAGATGAATTTATCAAAGGAGGTCAAACAGATCAAACTATCTATTTAAATCAACCAAAAGACACAGAATTTTACAATTCAAAATCTGGTATTGGTTGGGAAAATCCTAAATATCTGACAAAGGCTATCTCAAATTCACCGACTCTATATGATGTTAGATTTATGAATCTAGGATTAAAAATGACTTTTATGAAAGCATCAGATGAGGTAGAATCTAGTGAAGAATCAAAAAGATTAAGATCAGATAAAATGCAAAATTCTGTTGACTATAACAGAATAAATGAATCAAATAATAAAATTGACATTAAAGAGGAGTATATTCAGACATATTCTGAAAAGGATTTATCTGAATCTACTACTCAATCTCAAAAGTTATATTTACCATTTTCAATTCTTGAAAAGATAAACTCTGATCTCGAATTGAAAATCAAAAGCTTTGAGACAGAAAACCAAACTCTTAAGGTTGAACTTAAAATTCTGGAACAAAAGTTTCAAAAACAGCATGAGAACAAAAAGTTATCTGATCCATTATCTTCAACTTCACTAGATTCTATCAACTCTGAAATAGAATTTGATCTGTATATGAACTCTGATTTTAATTCATTAGAAGAGATGTTTGTTAAAATTGATGAGTTTGTAAAACCTTTACATAACAAACAATCTGATGATCTTAAAGAACCTATTAGAATTCTGCTAAGAATATCTATAGATTCAAAGAAATCATCTGAAAATTCACTAAGTTTACAACAAAAGAAGGAGAAAACAAAAGTTATTTTTGATACTCCTAAATATGAAAAAGGTGAATCATCTTCTATAAAGGACTCAATTGCACTAAAAGTCCAAACTTCAAAAGGTAAGAAACTTTTACAGAAGAAACAAGTTTCTAAGATCACTAATTCTCATGTTTATTCTATGTCAGATTATATTGTGAACGGTTCACGGAAGCAAGTTTGGCGAAAGAAGCAGAGAGAACAGAAAAACCAGAAAATAAAACAAGAGTGGCGAGTGAAGAAAAATATTGTTACAGAGAGAAATAGCAAATTTGAAAAATCTGTCTGTAATAATGAATTTGTTGATAAATCTTGTATCAAATTCTCTCGAACAGATTTAATTGCTTTGAATTCTGGTTCATGTAAATCACTACTTGTAAAATCTGAAAAACTTGTATGGCAACCTAAGAAAAAGAACCCATCTTTCAAACAGAAAAAGGTTCCACAGCAAAATCTTTCAAAAATAGTTCCGGCGCGAATTGTACAAAAGTGGATACCAAAAAGAACTGTCAAAAAGTGGGTACCTAAATCATCATCAATTGTTAAGATAAAAGACATATCTGATGAGAAAAAGCATCATCAACTGCATGATTTACCAAAATCAAAAGTACCCTGTAAGGTCTGCTCTCTACGGATCTATCTTGACGCGACACCTTCCAACGAGTGCGGAATTCTCGTTAGTGGCTTGACGGATATATCACGCACAACGAAACACGGAGACTACCACGGTGACATACGAACAACTAGAACGTCCCAACACGATGATTCTCTCCGAACGAAACTCTCCAAATGCTAGCAACTTCGAGATCGCCCTTTTGCTTAAACTCTCTGAAATCTGACAAGTCTCTGCAAAAGTCTTTTAATTAATCGATTAAACCCTTAATTATACTGACAGGTTCGACTTTGTCTAGGACAAATTCGAACTTGGCCCAAGGCCTATTCGAACTTGTCCTCCTAGACAAATTCGAACTTAGCCTAAACTCGAACCTTATCTTTCAAACTTATGTTTGAACTTATGTTTGAATTTATCTTTGAACTTTATGTTTGAACTTATTGCAATACGTTACCCTAAGTTCAAACATACAATCAATCAATATCAAACATACATAATCAAACATATATATCAAACACTTGTTAATATTCAATATCAAGTAAATTGACTTACACAAAATGCTATCTAAACTTAGACTGCTATCGTCACACAGGATGTACTAACATACCCAACTATAAGTGGGTACCTCATGTGCTATTTCGTCTTATAGGTAAATCATGTATGGTATCTTGACTCTGGATGCTCGAAGCACATGACCGGACAAAGAGAAACACTCACTAACTTTGTAGAAAAGTTCTGTGGGACGGTCAGATTTGGGAACGATCAGTTTTGTCCGATCAAAGGTTATGGGAGTCTTGCATATGATAAAATTACCATTCAAAAGGTCTTCTACGTTGATGGTCTTGGTCACAACTTGTTTATCATTGGACAGCTTTGCGATAAAGGATTGGAAGTCAACTTCAAAGCTAATCGGTGCAGCATTCTATCTGGAGAAGGAAAAGAAATCCTTGTAGGAAACAGTAAAACCAACTTGTACTCCATTGACCTAGCCTCCATTAATAAAAATGGATGTCTGCCTACTGTCAAAAGCTACATCTAAAACAGCTTGGCTATGGCATCGTCGTCTTTCACATCTGAACTTTAACGAATTAACCAACCTAGCAAAAGGCGGATTAGTTAAAGGGCTACCAACTCTCAAATTTCAAAAGGAGCAGTTGTGTGCCGCTTGTGAAAAAGGAAAGATTACTAGAGCCTCACAAAAGTCCAAATCCGAACACTCTTCAACGAGAGCACTGGAACTGCTATATATGGATCTGTGTGGACCAATGAGAGTACAAATGTAAGGTTTACCTAACACAGATCTATCTAGACGCGGAACCGTCAACGAGTGCGGAATCCTCGTTAACGGGTAGACGGTAACAACACTCACCAGAAACACGGAGACTATCAACGAGCTGTACGAACTACACAAGAACGCACCTACCAGAAGATTCTCTCCGAAACAACACTAACGCTGATGATAAACTCGAAATCGCCTTTTGCTTAATCACTCTCGAACTCTGCAAAAAGTCTGATAATATTTTGAGTCTATCCCTAATTATAGAGGCTAATTCGAGTCTGACATGGGCCAAACTCGAATCTGGCCCAAGGCCCATTCGAGTTTGTCCTCACTGACATTCTCGAATCTGCCTACATTCGAATCTACCTAGGATCACATTCGAATCTGACATAGATTCGAATGCCAATCCTTATAGAATTCGAATCTGACTAACTTGTATTTGAAACTTATGTTTTTAACTTATGTTTGAATTTATCTTTGAACTTTATGTTTGAACTTCTTGTAATACATTACATCAAGTTCAAACATACAATCAATAACTGTCAAACATATATACACATATATATCAAACACTTGTTAATTCTCAATACTTTGAATATTACTTAAACCAAAATGTTAGATCGCTTAGACTGCTATCGTCACACAGGGTGTACCAACAGACTCCCCCTTGACGATAGCTTCTAACTATTTACATCAAGTTTAAGTACTAGATCTATATATACTACTACCGGCGTATATACCAGCATCTATACATACTCTGACAACTTTTTGGAACTTTCTGGCTTCAGATCTCCATCCTTCATGAAAGAAGATATGTTGACCATGAAGCTTTTTCAGATCTTCCTTTGACAGATTCATCAGATGCAGAGGATCATACACTCTCAAAAGAACTTTGTCGTCTTGATCCTCCATGATGGCTTCAGCAGTTTCATTATCCAGGTACCACCACTTCATGTTGGACAAAATATCTTGAGGCATCTTCTTCATTGGCACCCTTCTTAAGCATTTGACAGGCTTGTAAACCATTTTAGCCCATGGTCGTCCTGTATGCGGATCTATCCTTGAAGTATCCTCAACTCTTTTTCCAGAGCTTGGTTTGAGTCTCTCAAACCTACTGGATCTCCCTTCTCGTCTGACTATCTTAGCGATCACTTCAGCATAGGGATCATTTCCGATATTGATTAACTCTTTCCATGCTAGCTCCTTCACCTCTACCTTCGGCAATGTATTGAACACTTTAAGCTTGCGCCTTAGGTATTGGAGTCCATCTCTCCTCTTTAGAATAAAAAGCTGCAGTTCCCTATCGAAGAACCAGCTAATAATACCTCTAGAGAAGTTTTCTGCACCTGGAATTCTCATCGTCTTCTTTATCTTCGGCTCAGTCTTCTTCTCTTCCTTGCGGAACCAAAGATTTAGCAATTCAGCTCTGCTCGGCTCTCTTTCAGCCTCTTCCATTTCTGAATCATCTACCGAGGCCACTTTGATGTCATCAATATCTATCACATGTTGTTCTGTATGCTCATATAGTACTGTGACAGGCTGAGATTGAATGATTACTTCGTTTACATTATCGTCCTCATCTATCACAACCTCTTCATCAGATCTCCAATCGACTACATCTTCTGGCACAAACTCACCCTCTTCCAAATCCTCCACATCATCTTCAAAATCAAAATTCAACTCTAATGGCTCTTCATCAATATCCATCAATGCATCAATTATCTCATGCACTTGACTTTCTGAGACCTTTGATGAACTAGCCTCACCTTCTTTAGCTCCTGATTGACTCGGCTCCCCCTGAGTCTGAGCATCCTGAGCAGCAGAAAAATCTACTGGCTCATTCTGTCTTTGTGTGCTGGGATCATTGCCATTGTCACCTTCATTATCATCATGATCATCATCCCTGCGCACTTCTTGATCATGGCACGATGTCTCCCATTGAGCCTTTAAATTTTTCATTAATTGCTCAACCAGGGAGCGCATCGATCTTAGTTCAGCTGCTTGATCAGCGACAAAAGTTTTCAGCTCCAAATTCTCTTCCTGTACTTTGTCCACAATCTTTTTCAGGTCGGCATTTTCATCAGCCAGATTTGCATTATGCTTCTGAATCTCACCGAATAACCGATAGCCGTTGTTAGGCCTAAGATCTGGATCTGTTGGAAGTCAACCCTATCTTTTAGCTGCAAAAACCTTTGATTGTCTGTGTATGTGGATGAGGTGGATGGAATGGACTGTATCGGAGTTGGAATGATCGGTGATGGGATATACGGTTCAACATGTGGTGGTGATGGTGGAATGGTAGATTGGGTAGGCGGAGGTTGAGATACTTCAGGATGTGCGGCTGAAGCTGAGGAAGATCCTTGCATAAACCGATGACGTTTAGCACGTTGCCTTGTTACTAATGGTGCAACCTCTTCTTCTTCAAAATCAGAGTCATCAGACTCTCGTGATACTCTCTGCCTTGAAGCTTCTTCATTCACTACCAATCTCGACCCATAAGTTCCTATCTGAACTGTTGGTTCGGTTGTAACCGACTCTGGAGCTTCTACCTCTATTTCCTCCATATCATTAGACTCAGTAGCTGACGATGACATGTCATTACCGGTCTGCTCAGGTTGGTATTCCTCAACTTCCCTAAGAACATCTTCTTCTCCTTCCGGAGGCTGTAGTAATTGATCAACCAGTTCAGCAGTTATTTCTTCATTTGCATGAGGCCCAGAAGCCCAGATTTCTTCCAGTGTTTGGGTGATTAGATCAGATTCAGGTGCTACACTAGAAGGCCCTGCCTCTTCTACATCTTGCGGTTGACTTGTCGAAGGCCTACTTGCCTGAGTTTGACTCGCAGAAGCTCTTTGGCGTCTCCTCTGTTGCTGAGGGCGCGGCTGTTGTCGTTGTTGTTGTTGTGGTTGTCTAAGTTGAACTTCCACTTCTCCTGCCCAGTTGGCATTATTCGGTGCTTCAAAGTTCCTGTCAATTACAGCTCCAAACAACGGTCGCTCGACCGGAACTGCCAACCTTCCTCTATGCGAGGAGCAATCAGCAAAAATCCTTTTGTCCATGACCGGTACACTTTGGATCTCATTACTGCGACAAATTTGGCAAAAAGTGCCGGATGAGCATCATTATAAAACGAGGATATAGAAGAAATCTTTGCTGCTCTGGAGCCGTTATTTGATGAACGAACTCCGAGAAGAACATCTCCGAAAAGCTGAATTTCTGATTATAAACCAACATAATTATCCCAGATTGGATCTTTGATACGATATAATCAAATCCTGCTTTCTTGGCTGCGAAGCACACCATGAATACGTGCGCCAAAAATCTCCACTGCCCAATAAGCCCACTCTTCATGTAAGATGTCTTCGTAACATCTAAACTATAACCCATCCTCAGAAAAGCAGCTTGCCTAATACTTAAGGGAAAGTCAATAGGCCCATTTTCTTCTTCTTGAGAACCCAGCTGCAGAACCTAACGCAACATATCAGCAGAAAAGACTAGCAGCTGTCCAGCTATTCTAGTCCTTAGAACTGTCGGGGTGACAGTGCAATCAACTTGTAGATGCTCGTAAAACTGCCGTACATATGGAATAACAATTTGAATGTTATGAGACAATGCAAATGCAATCCTAGACTCTACTAGGAAATCCAGCATCTGTCTGAATCCCTGCGCCTCAGGGATATGATGGTCAGGGGGAATGACCATATTATGCTTAGGCACGAATACTCTATCAGCCATATCTGCACAATAAACAAATTATCAGAATTATTAAAAATCAATAAACTTGCTTAAATTCAAATTTGATTTATTTTGAACTTGTTTAAGTACATGAATTTCTACAAGTTTAATTAAAATTAAATTGAATAATTCAAATAAAATGACAGATTCGAATAACCAGATTCGAAGAAACTCCTTTTCGAGTTTGATGACACATTCGAATGTAATGACCTTCTCGAGTTTACTGACAAACTCGAGACATGTCATGAACAGATTCGAACCCGTCGGCCCAAATCATCACTAAAACTCATGATTTTAACCTTTTTGGACTCAGAAAATTACATACATTAGCCCTACTAGGTATTAATCACAGATATTGACATTTAATTTGACTATTTATCGGTCCAAACTTTGTAATTTTGAACAACACGATTTCGACCTATAAATCTTCAAATATCGGTGATTTTGGCTTAAATGGTGAATAAAACTACTTGAATCTTGTACAACCTAGTTGTTTGTACCTAGATGTATCAGTAGAATCGAACACCCAAGCAAGAGACTCGACAAATAGTGGTTTTTAGTGAAAACGGTAGACTCGAGAGAAATAGATTCGAGATCGCCAGATAGATTCGAGGAACAGATTCGAAAACAGATAAAAGTAATGACAATTACTGTTAACCTATTTATAACACCTACCTTCGAATCTATGGCCAATGTCGAATCTATGGCCAATGTCGAATCTACTGACAGATTCGAGACCACCCAAATTCGAGTTTAAACTAAACTCGAATTACCCAAAACACTTAGAAAATTTTGAAATAAATTCAACTTTTTCAACTTTTTCAATTTTATTGTGTAACATGATAAACTATGCCAAATCTTTTACCCTAAGCACAAAATTTTTCACGCAGTGTTTATTTTATCCAACTATGAATGCACCCTCAGTAATTTTTGACCCTTTTCCTAAGTAGAAAAATAAATAAAAATAAAATAAAATAAAATAAAAAAATTAAAATAAAAATAAGTAAAAGTAAAAATAAAATTTTAAAATGTTGACCAAAACTTTAACTTAGACTTAAATTGCATTTATTCCAACTTACAGATAAACAAAATATTTTTGATGAGTATAGTCAAAGAAAGGTTCAATCAGATAGCGGTGTCAGATACTCACTTTCAGTACTTAACCTTTCACACTTAGGAATTTTTGATTCCTTTGATTGTTTGTCGTGAAATACCCATTTAGCCGATTGTTGGTATTTGCCCCTTTAAACATGCTACATTTCGGAATATCCCTTGGCATTTTTATTTTTCAAGAAATTATCTTACGTGACTCAGACATAGACATACTTTTATGATCAAGGCATACAGACTAAGATTCTAACTTGATGGTATTTGCAAACTTTCTTTAAAAGACAAACATCAGACACAGGTCTGTATTTTCATACAACAAAGTGTCTTAGTTTGACTTAAGGTTTATTTTTAAAGCTAGCAAGACAGCGGTGACAGGTCTGTACCGACGTACAACAAAGCGACTTATCTTGCTAACCCGAATCTAAACAGAGGCAACAGGTCTGTACTTACGTACAACAGAGTTACATGTTTTCGACTCTCAATTTTGTATGATTTTTCTATTCTTTCCATTTTAAGATGTATTTGATGTTGCTATACATCCCCAGAAAGTTTGCATACCTCATTTAGACTCAAAGTTTGTATGTCTTGTACATAAAAATTAAGACCGATTGGTCATACATCTAAGTTAGTGACACGTTTGACTTTTTCTTGAATATTTTATTAGCCTTGAGATTCCCTATATGTATAATGCCTACCAACACATCAAACTAAAATAAAGTATAACACTTAGAATTTAGTTGCATTATGTGTGAAAGCCTAAACACTTAGAGTTTGTAACGACTGTGCTAATTTTCGTCACTTTGAACCTATGTATCTAAGACTTAACTCTTTTTCTGATATTCTCTTTTTTTGTATTTTTATGATTTTCTCTTTTTTTTTTCTTTTGTTTTTCATAAGAAATAGCAATAAAAGAAGATAACTTACTAACTTACAAAAAATAGAAACTATCCTAAATTAGCAGACTTACCATAAAAAGAAAGAAATATTACCTCTATAAAAAGAAATAAACTACCACTAAGGTCAAATTACTCTGGGTTGCGCATTCCATTTAGTTGAATTAAATATTCAAACCGTGACTTATCAAATGCTTTGGTAAACAAATCAGCATTATTATCGTCCGTTGCCACTTTTACCAATTTGATTAAGTTCTTTTCAGCACAATCACGAATAAAATGATGCCTTATGTCTATGTGCTTTGTTTTACTGTGTTTAACTGGATTGTTAGTGATAGCAATTGTAGATTGATTGTCTATCCTAATGGGAGTTTGAGTGTAAGCCAAACCGTAATCCCGCAATTGTTGTTGTATCCACAGAACCTGTGAGCAGCAACTACCAGCAGCAACATACTCGGCCTCGCACGTTGACACGGCTACCGACGTCTGTTTCTTGCATTGCCAGGATACCAATCTCCCTCCTAGGAATTGACAACCTCCAGTTGTTGATTTGCGCGTCAAGCTGCATCCTCCGTAGTCAGAATCCGTGAATGCCTCCAACTCTAGATCTCCCTCCGCGTGATACCAAAGTCCCAGTTTCGGTTTCGACTTGAGGTATCGTAAAATCCGCTTCACAGCTTTCATGTGCATCTCCTTCGGATTAGCTTGAAACCTAGCACAAATGCACACATCAAACATGATGTCAGGTCTTGAAGCAGTTAAATACATAAGTGATCCAATCATGGCCCGATATAACGTCAGATCCACATCGGCATCACTTTCAGTACCCGGTCCGAGATTGTGATTCACTTGAATCGGCGTGCTGAAATGGGCAGTCAGTTTCGTTCCTTCCATCCCGAAATGTTCCAATATGTCATAGACATACTTCGTCTGATGGATAAACATCCCTTCCTTCTTCTGGTCAACTTGTAACCCCAAAAAGAAAGTTAACTCTCCCATTGCACTCATCTTGAATTTCGACTTCATCACCTTCTCGAAATCTTTGCACATCTGTTCGTCTGATGATCCAAAAATGATATCATCAACGTACACTTGTACCAAGATGAAGTGTTCTCCCTTCCTCTTAACGAACAGTGTACTATCTATCCTATCCCTTTCAAACCCGTTTTCTAATAAATGGTTGGATAGAGTCTCATACCACGCCCTAGGTGCTTGATGCAATCCATATAGAGCCTTATCTAAACGATATACTCTATCAGGATATTTTGGATCTGTAAATCCGGACGGTTGTTCTACATACACCAGCTCCTTCACTTTCCCATATAGGAAAGCACTCTTAACATCTAGTTGATATACCTTAAAGCCCTTGAAGGAGGCAAAAGCTAGAAACAACCTAATGGCTTCCAGCCTTGCTACTGGTGCAAACACCTCATTGTAATCGATTCCCTCCTCTTGGTTGAAACCCTCTACAACTAACCTAGCCTTGTTGCGAGTGACTATACCCCGATCGTCTCTTTTGCACTTAAAAACCCATTTGGTTCCTATGGCAACTTCCCCTCGAGGTAATGGAACTAACTCCCACACTTCTAGTTTCCTAAACTGCGAGAGTTCTTCCTGCATCGCTTCAACCCAGGAGTTATCCTTAAGTGCCATTTGCACATTTTTAGGCTCTACTTGCGATATGAAACACGAATAGAGACAGGTATGATATGTCTCGGAGTCGTTTATCATCGACAACAACACTGTGTTGTTATTTAAATTACTCCTAGTCCTCACACCCTCATTAGGATTTCCTATGATGCTTTCTATAGGATGGTTCTTGTTGATCCTAGAGGTCTCTATCTCGTCAACTCTTAGATTATCTCCTAAGTTAGATCCTATTTCACCTAATGGGGGAACTTCCTCAGATTCTACATTTTCCTCCTCGTGGACATTTTCCTCAGAGTTGGAATTTGTTGCCTGAGACTGATTCTCAGTTGTAGGTGCTTCTGGATCAGCGACTTCTGGAGATCCATCTTCAGTCGTAGTAGGCTCAGATGTGGATTGAAATGTAGTCATCGGAAAGGTATGACCATCATCATTCAAATGCAACGTCGCCATGTCCTTTTCGATTGTACCTGCATTTTCATCCAAAGGTATGTTAAATGACTCAAATAATTTATCATAGTCAAATATCCATTCCGGACCTGTTTGGGGTTCATGTGTATAACTTGTGACTTCAATGTTATACACAATCTCCACTGTACCATTTGTTTTGTTAAAAACCCGTTTGTTTGGTGAGTTCGGCACATAACCTAGGAAGTATCCTTCGTCAGCCTTTTCACCAAACTTCGGTTGATGTTTTGTACGCAATAAAGTGCATGGTACCCCAAACGGTTCGAAGCCAGTTTAATTAGGTGGCCGTTTATTCAAAATTTCATAACAGGTTTTGTTCAAAGATTTGATAGTTAGGACCCGGTCTAAAATATGACATGCGGTATTCACTGCCTCCCCCCAAAACATGGTAGGAAGCTTTGAATCCGAAAGCATAGTCCTAGCTGCCTCAATCAGTGTCCTGTTTTTACGTTCGGCCACCCCATTTTGTTGAGGCTCATATGGTGCACTAAATTGATGCACTATGCCCTTTGAGAGGCAATATACACCAATTACAGTGTTTTTGAACTCAGTTCCATTATCACTACGAAGCCTTTTAACCCGTGTTCCGTAGGAATTCTCCACTTGGTCTAAGAACCCGATGAGCTTGGAAGCCGTCTCGTCCTTTGTACCTAGAAAGAAAACCCAAAAAAATTGTAAGTAATCGTCAGTGATAACCAAACAATACCAACTACCTCCTATACTCCTTTTGTTGATTGGTCCGAAAAGATCCATGTGCCACAAATCGAATGTTGAGGTTATGGAGTTCTGCGTCTTGGACTTGTGTGTCTTCTTATGTTGTTTGCCCTTCTTGCATGGTAGACACTTGTCCTCGAACTGAAAACTCTTCATAGGCACACCTTGCACCAATCCATTTTTCGTTATGTAGTTCATTTTTCTTAGGTGCAAGTGAGCCATGCGTCTGTGCCACAACACTGATTCGGTCTCCGAAGCTTTGGATAACAAACAGATTGGCCCCATCGAAGTCTCCGGCTTGTTCATATCAAGCATGTACAAGTCATTCTTCCTTGGTGCCCGCATCAATACCCATTCTTCAGGAATCTTGAATCCCGGTTTTAGCACTAACGCTTCAGTGTCAGTGAACAACACTGAATTCTTCTTGTCACAGATTTGAGATACACTAATGAGATTGTGAACCAGTTTATCAATGTGATAAACTTGGTCCAACTTGATCGTCCCATTAGTGACCACTCCGGTACCCGTGATGTTTCCTCCCTTGTTTCCCGCGAATGATACAAATCCCCGATTCCCACCCTTGAAGTCTGTAAGGAGACTTCTTTCCCCTGTCATGTGCCTGGAGCATCCACTGTCGACGAACCATTTGTTGTTTGGACCTGTGGTAATCTCCTGCACATGAAAGAAAATAGGTTAGTTATCACGGGGAACCCAAGCCATAACTGACTTGGTTATACCATTCTCGTCCACATACTTAAACTCTTTCAAATACCCATCTCGCCTTTCAGGTGACTTGGGTCGTTG
Organism: Centrapalus pauciflorus; assembly: GCA_020465985.1. Taxonomy (NCBI): domain Eukaryota; kingdom Viridiplantae; phylum Streptophyta; class Magnoliopsida; order Asterales; family Asteraceae; genus Centrapalus; species Centrapalus pauciflorus. Next base: position 24,638 of record JAANYP010003382.1, on the reverse strand, counting down.
AACAGGAGTTTGTTGTGGTGCCGAGTGATGTAAATTCACTCTCTGCCTTTGAGTAGGCATTTGTTGTGGAGCTCTTGAATAATTCCGATTATATTGCATTTCAGATTGTGATCCCTGAGCTCTAACCGGTGTGTGATGTCTAATAGGAGTGTGTGACCTAACCGGAGTGTATGCTCTGCTAGGTGTTGTGCTCCTATATTGTTGTTGAGGTCCAGACCTAGATTGATTTACGACTCTATTCGGTGAACTAGTCCTAACCACTTCCTTTGGTCCAACCTTTACCGGTACTTGTTTCACAACTTGTTTTGGTGTAGCCTGCACAGTTTTCTCGGTACTCTGAGAACTACTAGTACTTGCCACACTTGTTGAGGGCTTAACTGGTGTTGGCTTCCCTGTCTTAGGTGTAATTTCAGTTTTCCTAAGCGGACAGTTAGAAGCAACATGCCCTTTTTCGTGACATCTAAAGCAGGACATCTTATCTATGGACTTCTTGTGTGATCCCTTAGACTTAGGTGTCTCACTAGTGTCTTGGTCCTTTTGAACATCTACTGCGACTGGTTCATCGTCCTGATCATTAAAATCAATTTTATGTTTTCCTGCAGGTATTTCACTGGAGGAAGACACAAATTTGACTTTCTTAACCTTGACGGTTGTATCAGTCACCTTAGGTGTATTTTCTATTACAGGCTCAGCTATAGGTGTAGGTATGTCCTCTAAGTCTACTGATTTATCAGTTTTCTCCTGAGGTTGAGGCACGTAGTTTGCATTAAAAGGAGGAGGAATTTCATGAAATCCTAGACCTACAGGCTTTTTAGATTGGCGTTGAGCGTCTAAAACTTTCCCTAGGTTCAGGCTTGAATTCCTAAACATTTCTAACTTACTATTAGCCTCTGCTACCTTCACCTTTGTTTCAGCTAGCTCTACTTCTTTTGTCTTAAGATCTTTGGTTAAGGCCTCTACGTGCTCATACATCAGTTCTAATCTAACGCACTGCTCACTCAGCTTGTCCTTTAGAACTATGACATCTTGGGCATCAGCTTTAAGTTTGTCTTTAAGATCTTGCTTAATGTCGTTCAGGCTAGCGTTATCAGCTTTTAAAGACTCATTTTGAGCAGTTATGGCTTTGTGTGATTCTAAGACTAGATTTAACCTATCGTTAGAAGTAACACACAACTTGCATAATTCATGAAAAAGAGAGTAATTCAGACTAACCGTTATGTTATCGGATTCCACGTTGGCCATTTGAGCGGCAAACTCCAGAAGCGTTTGATCATTCGTCTTCTCCAGCCACATCAGACTGTTGTCCCTTGTGGTCTGCTCTTCCCCTTCACACCCATTCTCCGTTACTTCAGCCATAAAAGCCCGAGCATTTGATTCTGGATGTGAGCTCCAGTCGTAAGTACCATCTAGCTGTCTGTCTGATGTGACATTTGATAGAAGACCAGGTAGATTGGCTTGACCGGCAGATGAACTCGGAAGGTATCGCTGTTGAGACTGATTCTGAAACTGTCCATGATGCTGGTTCTGCCCTTGGTACGTATCTACCTTTGGTCTTTCACATTGTCTGGCGAAGTGTCCCAGACCTTGACAATTGTAGCACTTGACCTTGGACTTATCAAATCGAATTCCCTTATTGTTCATCGTCAGATTCCTTCCAGTCCGTTTGATGAATCTTTTATCCCGTTGGGTTACCATGGCCAGTTGCCATTTTAGATCCATTTCCTCAAGATCGTCAGGGTCGACCTGATCATAGTCTTCATCCCAGAGAGCAGGATCGTTAATTTTCCCGTGAACGCAGTTCCCGTATGCAGCCACAAATGAAGCAAGCAAGTTTAAATGTTCTTCGGCTGATTTTGCGCTCATGGGCATCTTAGAATAGCCCTGAGATGTTGATGCCTGAGTTGCTTGAGGTTGCTGTTCTTCTGATCTTCCCAACCCTAAGAACGTTCTGTTCAGTGTGTCATCAGTCTCTGCTGGTGACGACTTTTCTCCGGTGAAAAACGCTGTAGCAGTCTTCAAATCAGCTGTCGCTGAAGGTTTTGTTGATTTTCCAAAATACATCGCTGGATTCTGGACTTGTTCGTAATCCGTTTCGGCCTTCAGTAGCTCGAAATGATAAGCTCGCAACGTTCCCACAATATCCTCCAATGATTGGGTATAATACTTGTCCTCATTAAGCTTTATCATTGCCACATACATAGCCCATTTGGCTGGTAAGGCATCAAGAAGCTTATTGTTCTTCTCAGTGTCATTATACTCAATCCTGTGACTTTCAAGCTCCGTTAACAGATGATAAAAGCGGGTGATGGTGTCATCCAGCTGTTCATCCTTCAACGCCTTGAAAATTGCAAACTGTTGTTTCAACAGCTCCATGCGCTTCCTTCGAACCCTAGGATTACCCTCACACCTCTTTTCTAGCGACTCCCAAAGTTCCTTAGATGTCTTTTGAGTCCGAAATGTGTGAAGTATATCCTGAGGCAACGCCATTCGAATTATCGAGAAAGCTCTATTTTCTGCTTCATAAAGTTTCTTATCATCTTCCTTCATCATCTGATATGATAAGACTCTCTGTCGGCCTTCAACTTCAGAAATAGGTGGAATGTATCCTTCGTCAATACATACCCACATGCGCATGTTATTGAAACGCACAAAATCGGCAAACCGATCTTTCCACCAATAATAATCCTCGAGTTTCATCAGCTTAGGCGGAGTGTTTGCCTTCCCGACCTCGTGATCCATTTCTAGAAACTTTTGAAGATTTGACATCGTTTCAAAAGTAATTGAATTGTAACTTAATTAATTTAATTTGAAACTAAGTTAAGCTAATTCTTTCGAACCTAGGTAGATTCGAATATAATGTAGTTTAAATTTATTTGGGATTAAATTCGATTAAGTTTTGTAATTCAATTAAATTCGAAACTAATGACAGATTCGAAAGTCCCCAAACTCGAAGGTCAAGGCAAACTCGAACACACAGTAGAGTCGAAGCCCTATTCGACTATAGTCCAAATTCGAATCAAACTCGAATGTCAGCAGACTCGAGAACCTATTCGAAACTAGCACAAACTCGAATTAAACCCGAAACACACTTTATCAAACTCGAGAGGAGTGGATTTTGGTTAGACTCGAGACTAAGAATAACCCTAATTACTCCTAATAGATTCGAGCGCCGCAAACTCGAAAAACGGCTAATACTTCGATTTCTTAACGTTTTGCAGATTAAATCAATATTTTCCAACGAAAAATAATGATTTCGATCAAAAACGTGAAAAGGACGAAGTATTTCCCGGATGACAATTTGCTAAGCTCGAAGAACACGAAAAACACGAAGATAAGAGAAAAACCGTCCAAAAGCGTCAAGAAACCTAGGATATATCTAGATGAACATGAAGAACACCAAGAACACCCCGTAGGCTCTGATACCACTTGTAAGGTCTACCTAATACAGATCTATCTAGACGCGGAACCATCAACGAGTGCGGAATCCTCGTTAACGGGTAGACGGTAACAACACTCACCAGAAACACGGAGACTATCAACGAGCTGTACGAACCACACAAGAACGCACCTACCAGAAGATTCTCTCCGAAACAACACTAACACTGATGATAAACTCGAAATCGCCTTTTGCTTAATCACTCTCGAACTCTGCAAAAAGTCTGATAATATTTCGAGTCTATCCCTAATTATAGAGGCTAATTCGAGTCTGACATGGGCCAAGCTCGAATCTGGCCCAAGGCCCATTCGAGTTTGTCCTCACTGACATTCTCGAATCTGCCTACATTCGAATATACCTAGTATCACATTCGAATCTGACATAGATTCGAATGCCAATCATTATAGAATTCGAATCTGACTAACTTGTATTTGAAACTTATGTTTTTAACTTATGTTTGAATTTATCTTTGAACTTTATGTTTGAACTTCTTGTAATACATTACATCAAGTTCAAACATACAATCAATAACTGTCAAACATATATACACATATATATATATCAAACACTTGTTAATTCTCAATACTTTGAATATTACTTAAACCAAAATGTTAGATCGCTTAGACTGCTATCATCACACAGGGTGTACCAACAACAAAGTATTAACAAGAAAAGATATGTATTGGTAATAGTCGACGACTGCTCACGATACACATGGGTTTTCTTCCTGGGGACCAAGTCAGATGCTACCGAAATCATTATAGACTTCATCCGGAAAATTCAAGTGAAGTTACAACTTTCAGTTCAGTCAATCAGATTAGATAACGGTACAGAGTTCAAGAACAAATCTCTTGAATCATTTTTGAATTCTGTAGGAATCACACATCAATTTTCAGTCGCTCGAACTCCACAACAGAATGGTGTCGTTGAACGAAGAAATCGGACACTAGTGGAATCAGCGAGAACGATGCCAGCGTATTCCAATCTTCCGTTATTCTTATGGGCTGAAGCTGTTGCAACAGCTTGTTTCACACAGAATCGATCAATCATCAATAAACGATTCGGGAAGACTCCTTATGAACTAATAAACAAACGGATACCTAATATTAAATTTTTCCATGTCTTTGGATGTAGATGCTTCATATTAAATGACAAAGACAACCTTGGAAAATTTAATCAAAAAGCTGATGAAGGTATTTTCATAGGATATTCGAAGGAGTCAGTTGCTTTCCGGGTCTACAACAAGCGGACTAAGACAGTAAATGAAAGCGTCAACGTTAAATTTGATGAAGGAGTGGTAATGGCTTCTGAACATACCAGTTCAGGACCCGAACATAACAAGTCGACTTCTATGGAGTAAACTGAAAAGAATGTAGAGAATTCAGAATTAAATAAATTGTTTGAGAATTTCTATGAAGACTACTTTGGGAAGCCCAAAACTAATGTTTTAAATTTGGTGCCTGACAGGGTTACTGAAGATCCCATCGTAGTCTCGGATCATTCTCATCAACAAGTATCAGAAGAAACTGGAGAAGCTTCGACAACATATGTGCACTTGCCAACTGAAAGTGTACAACCTATTCAACCTCCAGAATCTTCTGAAACCCCCTTAACATCTGAACACTCAGAATCTCCTGTCTCAGATAACTTACCGTCTACATCTGAAGCCAACCCCCGACTTCCCTATTTAGATCTAAATCCCAATCAAGACCACATTCAACCGTATCCACATACTTTCAAGTGGACTAGAAATCACTCAACAGAAAATATCATTGGTGATCCTTCTACTTCAGTCCAAACCAGAAGAGCCATAATAAATGAGTGCTTACTTTCCAATTTTCTCAGCAAAATTGAGCCGAAAAATGTGAAAGAAGCTCTTTTGGATGCTGATTGGATTGTCGCAATGCAAGAAGAACTGAATCAGTTCGGACGGTTGAAAGTCTGGAGACTGGTAGAGCGACCTAAAGATAAATCTATCATTGGCACGAAGTGGATCTTTAAGAATAAGAAGGATGAACATGGAGTCATCATTCGTAACAAAGCACGACTCGTTGCCAAAGGATACAGTCAACAAGAAGGGATTGACTATGATGAGACATTTGCACATGTTGCAAGAATAGAAGCAATTAGGATGTTTCTAGCATTTGCTGCTCATAAAAATTTCACTGTTTACCAAATGGATGTTAAAACTGCGTTTTTGAATGGGGAATTAACTGATGAAGTATATACATATCAGCCCGAAGGCTTTACTGATCCTTTGAAACCTGATCATGTATATATTTTAGACAAGTCACTGTATGGCCTTAAACAAGCACCGCGTGCTTGGTATGATGCACTTTCAACATACTTGTTGAAATGTGGATTCAACAAAGGTGCAGTTGACACAACCCTGTTTATAAAACGTCAGGGGCCGGATATTATAGTAGTACAAATATATGTAGACGATATAATATTTGGGTCTACAAATCCTGAATTTTGTAAGAAATTCGCTTTCTTAATGTCCCAGAAATTCGAAATGAGCATGATGGGAGAAATAAATTTTTTTCTTAGGTTTACAAGTTAAACAGTTGACTGATGGTATTTTTATAAATCAGTCCAAATATATACAAGACACGTTAAAGAAATTTAACATGGTCAACAGTACTCCTATGAAACTCCCATGGCTCCGGATTCAAAATCCAAACTCGATGAGGACATTTCAGGGAAACCTGTAGATGTAACTCATTATCGAGGAATAATTGGGTCATTAATGTATTTCACCGCTAGTAGACCTGATATTATGTTTGCTACATGTGTTTGTGCTAGATATCAGGCAAATCCAAAAGAATCACATTTAACAGCTGCTAAAAGAATTTTAAGATATCTGAAGGGAACACCAAACCTTGGTTTGTGGTATCCCAGAGAATCTTGATCCAATTTAACTGCTTTTTTTGATGCTGATCACGCAAGTGATAAGATGGACAGAAAAAGTACGTCTGGTGCAGTTCAATTCTTAGGTAACAAACCCGTATGCTGGTCATCCAAGAAACAACACTGTGTTTCATTGTCTACAGCTGAACCAGAATATGTTGCTATTTCATCATGCTGTTCTCAGGTGTTGTGGATGAAGAGCCAACTGCGAGATTACGGGTTTACACCATAGAATATTCCGATATATTGTGATTCTCATAGCACAATTGCTATTGCATCAAATCCTGTGCAACACTCAAAAACAAAACACATCGACATCCGATATCACTTTATTAAGGATCATGTTGAAAATGGGAATATAGAATTACACTTTGTTCCTACTGAATATCAACTAGCTGATTTGTTTACCAAAGCATTAGGTGAAAAAAGGTTTATTTTTTGGTATACAAATTGGGTATGTTGAATCATTAGATTTAATAATTCAGTAGTTACAATTTATAATTTTAAATTTACATTTTTTATATTGATTCTAATCTGAAGTTAAATTCATGAATCTTAAAAGTTTAACTTTTTCGAAATTTAACAGATCTGGATTTTCATGTGCAGGGGGAGCAGAAAATAATTTATCTGATTTTGAGAAAATGTGATAAAATTTATCTGATATTTTGTTGGGGGAGCTAACTTGAAAAAATACTATATACATCTGAGGGGGAGCAGCATTCTAAACTTCAAGGGGGAGCATTTTATGTTTTTGCAATTTTTTTTAATTTTTATTTTAGTTGAAATTTTTTTTTTGTGTTTTCAAAAATATTTTTTGTTTAGTTTGTTTTATTTGTATATTTTTGAAAGGAAAATGAGTTTTTAATAAATGGGCTTATGTTAAAGTGAAAATGTGGGCCGGGTAACTTCTTTTTAATTTTGAATTTTTTGAAAATATTCAACTATAAATTTGAATTTCAAAAATCATTTCAAATTTTTCGAGAAACCCACTATTCACCGTCTCTTTCAAATCCTTCCTTCATCACAAAGAAACCTCAAAAACACTCATATCTTCGATTATTTCAGAATTAATAGCAACAAATTGTGAGTGGTTCCTTCTGTTTTATGTAGTTAATTTCAGTATTCAGTTTTTAGAGTATCTGTTATATATATATATATATATATATATATATATATATATATATATATATATATATATATATATGTGTGTGTGTGTGTGTGTGTGTGTGTGTGTGTGTGTGTGTGTGTGTGTGTGTGTGTGTGTGTGTTCGTATGTACGTATATCTGTGTTCATGGTTTTTCAAAATTTGTGTTTGATAAACTGAAATTAATTGTGTGTTGGTTTGCGGTTCATAAATCTGAACATGAATCTTAAATTTCATGGAACAATTTAACACACACAAACAGCAATTTGGATTTTGAATTCAAATGGTTTCGAGTTCATGCTTTACTGATTTTTGGATTTTTAACAACCAAGTTGTTGTTTTTAAACAAAGTTCAGTAAAACAAAGTTGTTTGAAATTGATTTTCGAGTAGGGGTAAAGTTTTAAATCTGTATTAGAGTCCTTAGAATTAAAATGTTGAAATTCAGAGTATAAGGACTTGAAAATAATTTCAAAGAATACTTTCTCGATTGAAAGTATAATCGAGAAAAATCTCAATGTCAATCGAGTTGGTTGACACATCAATCGAGAAAAGTATATGTTCGGTTCGAGTTGATCACCCAGTTAATCGAGAATCATTTAAGGTTGATCGAGTTGAACATATGATTTGATGGAGTTGGACAGTACATACACTCAAGTCCTTTCATGACTCATTCGAGTTGGACTTTACATACACGAGTCCTTTCTTGTTTCATTCGAGTTGAGTCTTGTTTCATTCGAGTTGAGTCTTGTGTCATTCGTGAAACACCCATTTCAACATAATATAATAATTAATGGGATTATGTTTAATTAATCAGAATAATATGATTTTTAAAGAAAATCGGGCATGACCCGTTCGCACGGGGTCAATATCCCTGTTTGGTTATAAAAAAATTTTGGAATGTAAGATGAATTTACAAGATACTTCTACACAATTACAAGATCTATCATCAACCCAAAAGACATTATATGTCTAAATACATATATACAATTCAATCAATGGTAGACAACTACCCAATTATTACCAGTTGTATAAACGTAGTTTTACCGAAGTTAAGGCTTCAGAGACGGTCCGTTTAAATTCTAGGACCAACGTCGACAATCACCTTGTATTTACTAAAACCACCTGAAGTATATAAAAGTGAGGGGTTAGCAAATAAAATTTGCTAAGTGAGTTACTAGATCGATATGGAGTGCAAAACATACAACGTGTATAAATGTTAAAATGATTGTGAAATGACAAGTGCAATATCTTTTAATAAAAATGGTGTGGGCATAGCCCATTAATTTGCATAGGTTGAGGTACATGACCCGCTACCCGCCGTTGCCAACAGCTATGAATCCATGTCCAGCTGCGCAACTCCAACCGGCTTCCATGTCCGGCCACCTACCCACGAGCTCATGTGGAGTAGGAATTTATACGCACAAACACAAAGTAAGACGCTAATAATAATAATTATAATATGGATATCCAGTGAGGCCAATGTTAAATGAGCATAGCTCACAATGGGAATCAAGTGTAATCATGTGAAACATGAAATGAACGATATTCGAGCAAATGTAGGTTAATATATGTAATGAAAGGTATCAAATGAGGTATGCTGGCCATAGGCCATGATTAAATAACAAACTGCCAACTAGGGCAGTATAATAAAACCAGTGCAATGCATCATATAAGAGGATGATGTCAAATAGATATGCACAATGTCATAAATAAAAGTAAACATGTAATAATGTATGCAACACACACATCAATGCTAGAACTCACAGTACAATAGACTATAATAGCCTTTAAGGCTCAAAACGGCCAATAAGTCCCTTAACGCCCCGAACCGTTAACCGGCACTCCTTCAAGCTCCAAACATATAAAATAATGATATTCAATGTATTCATGAGTTTATAGTATCATATTATAAGGTTTGGAAGTCATTTGAAGTGTTTAAGCGTTTTCGGTTTAAGATTCCGAATTATCGACACCGAGACGCCTCTTATTGAGTTTTATAAAATTTTAGGCGTTATTTGATTATAAATTATGTGTTATATAATTATAGAATGATTCCATGATGTTATAGTATCATTATGGGACTTAAAACAAGTGTTCTGGGTGAACAAGGCTCGACTCGCACTAGTTTCGTATTTTGGCCATAACTATTTCATACGAACTCGGATTTAGGTGATTCAAGAGCCCAGACGAAGAGGAGACATAGGGCTACAACTTTTATATTTTGAAAAACGGCCATATCTGAGAGTGACGCGACGAGTCAAGGGTATGACTCGACGAGTCGAAACATGCTGGAACAAATATTTGTACCCTGCTCGTGATAAGTTCGTTCGAAACCCAATTTTCACTATACAAATCATCTCTAAACTTAGTTTTATGATATATATGATGTATATAAACATATGTAAACATGGTTTAACATATATATATCTTCTAACCCCTTTCATCACTTGATTTCTTGCATAACTTCAAACAAAACCCAAACTCACTTATTAGTGAATTTTCTTGGTTTTCTTTGCTTTTTGAGTTCATACAACTCCAGGAACCATTTTACTACCTTATTAATTACAATTAAACTCTGGATATAACCTTCTCTTCCATTCCTCATCAAATTAAGGGTTGTAGCAAATGGGAGATAACTAGAACACATACAAATAAAGGTTATTAGATGTTTACCTTTAGTTTAATTGTGCTTTGTTGTACAAAATCTCCACTTTCCTGATCAAGTTGCAAGAACTCCCTTAGCCCTAGTTTCCTTGTGAATATATGTGTGAAAAATTTCTGGAGAAGGATAAGTAAGGAGGAGGCCACGATTGGGGAGATAAGTAATCCCCCAATTGGCCAAACTTTACCCATTGACCCCCCTTTAGTCTCATTTTCCTGATTTTAGCCACACTTCTTTCATTTCTCACATCATTATTATTATACCATTACAAATATGCTTAGAGCACTTGTACCATAAGCTTTAGGGACTTGTACATAATCCTATAAATTGCCAATTTACAAGGCGTGAGGCATAGAGTACAAGTGGATAAAGCATGAGGCTCATATTTTACTTATATCATAATTAGACAACTAATAGAATTCATATTTGGAAATTTAATAGATTGAATTAATGCCACTATTATGAGGGTATTATAATAATGTATGAGTTCCACTAACTCAAATACATGTAAGTCTCGCTTATCTATTCATAGTTTGTAAAATAACGTTAATATACGTATTCTCTTGAATGATTAAAGAAATAAATCTTTACATGTCAATTGACATAAATAAATCACTCAGTTTATTGGTTAAGTGTATATTTAACAGTTTGTGTATTATATTAAATTTAAGGATGTTACAATTTGAGTTTAGTCTTATATCATTCGAGTTAAGTAATAGTTCATTCGAGTTGGGTTTGTTCTTTATTCGAGACTCTTCAAGAGTTAATCGAGTTAATACTTAGATGTATTCGAGAAATGTTTCATTTCATTCGAGATGATACATAATCTTAATCGAGAACCATTCCATTTCATGCGAGTTTGTACATAGACTCATTCGAGATTTATTAAAAGTCATTCGAGTTTGTACAAAGCTTTATTCAAGATTCTTTCAAGGTCATTCGAGTTTGTTCAAGTGTTATTCGAGTTGTATACAGAGTCATTCGAGTTTTTATTTAAAATTTTTATTAAGTGTTGGGATTTTAATGTTTTATGAAAAATGTAACATTTTTTCAAGAAATTGTTTTAAATCTGTGATTTTCTAACATTGGTCTCTGAAAGATTGACTTTGGAATCCTGCCAATAATATTTTCATATTATTGTCTGGAATCCCGATGCTTTAAACAGAAAACCACAAATTTTTATAATTTCTGGTAAAATGTTCTATTTTGAAAGATTTCATTTGTTTACCTGCTTTGTCTAACATGTTTATTATATTTCACAGGTTACAAATGGCTTCTCCAAGTCAATCCCATCATTCAAACTCTTCTGACTCCCATTCATCATCTAACCATACTCTTGTTTCCAAACCCGTCCGTTCCGCTTCAGTTACAAGACCTTCACCATCTACCATTATCCCTGACAATCAACTGGTTAAACCCAAGTATTGCTTTCCAGTCAAAGACAATAACCACCGCCTCGATACAAAAGTTATCAAAGTCAGTCACCCAATCATTGTTGATATTCTCAAAGGACATCCTTTGGGATATCTTCTCCAGTATAAACCCTCCATTCCACAAGTTTACCTTCAACAATTCTGGCACACAGTAAAGTTTGTTCCAACAGATGGTAACCATCACTTCAAGGTTACCATCGATCAATTCAAGTCTAAGATCACTTTGGCCAGACTTAGACACAATTTGTTTCTACCCAGAAGAATTGATACCGTTAACTTTCCAGAGTTAGCTGACTTCGAGGATTTCGTGTCAGATGAAGAGTTGGTACATGACTTGATTTGCCTGGGATACTCAAAGCCCTTACCTAAAAGTTCAAAATTCCGCAGAAATGGGCTAAATGGTGAATGGTATACATTGTTTGGGATTATTAATCGGTGTATGACATCAAAGCATACTGGAATAGATAGATGCAGTATCCATTGTCTCCGGATTTTTCACGGCATAGCATTCAACAAACATTACGATTATGCACAGTGCATTTAGGAGGATCTGAAGGAAATCGTGCTTGCCAAGACTACAAATAGGTCAAGGAAGTTTGTACCGTTACAAAGATTTATTTACATTCTAATCCGAGGCATTCTCAGGGCAAACGAAAATATTCCAAAAAGATCAAACTCTCAAAGATGCCCTGATTACGTCATGATGAGCCTACATGAAGTTGCTGATTCTCCGAATGCCAACATCATGCCAATACCAGAAGCATTGTTGAAGTATGCAGATCAGACAAGTGAGAATGTGAGGCTGTACTGCATAGATCATGCTCCCATAGAGACCCAAGAACTGGGTTCTCTAAACAAAGGAGTTATAGGACAAGAGGAACTTCAGCAAGGGGCTGAAGTTCAGGGAAGTCTTCAAGAGACTGAGGGAGAAGCAGGGGATGTAAGGGGAGGTGAGGGAGAACAGACTAGTTCTGATTCTGAACGTACATTGTCAAATATAAATGAGGGAGCGGAGGAAGGTGATGATGATGATGGTGGTGGTGGTGGTGGTGGACCTGCTCATGATGAGGGAGGAGCCGTACTAATGGATATATTGAGTATAGCTCAAGAGAGTGTGAGGGATGTACTAAGCCAAGAAAGCAGGGAAATACCCACAACTGCTGTTAGCTCCCAACAGTGAGTTAGCATTGAAGAAGTTAGTATCCCACTGACGATTGCACACCCCACCATCCACTCAGTCTCCTCTCAACAAGAGACAGTTTCACTTGAGCACCGTGAACAAGCACAACTACTATCCGATAATCCTTTGGATTTGATGGATATTGAATTAAGTACACATCTGCCCGAGTGTACGACTTCAGTTCAATCACCTAGTCTAGAACCGATACACGCTAGGACACTTGCGTCTACTTCATTCGTTGAAGTAAGTGTAACTGAACTTGGTGTCACTGCCGGAACATCCTCAGTCACGGAAGCATTCGTTGCTCCGTCACTTGAAGAGGGTGGAAGTCCAGTCAGAGCTACAACTTTGCCAACTCTGAGCACTGGCCACACAGAGGTTCTTTTCACAAGTTCCACTGTTGTGTCAACTGGAAGTCTAAGTGACCCAGTAGTTACTCTTTCCCTATTCGTCACTGAAACAACTTTGAATCAAGCGTTAAGTGATGCAGTTGCTGGTGTCAATAGTCATGTATCTGCTCAATTATCAGAGGTAATAGCTCAAATGAATAACATTCACAAGTTTTTGAAAGGAAAATCAGTAGTAGAGGAGTCAGTGAAGCAACCCGATCCGAATCAAGCTATTGAAGAGCTGAGAGATTTAGGTGCTGTTTGATTGCATAAGAGGGTAATTGTCTGATGTCTGATTCATCTTCTGATTGATGAGAGGTGGTCCTGATAAGATACTAAGATCTGATAAGAGAATTCAATAAGTCTGTTTGTTTTATAAATTATCTGATTCTGTTATTTTTATTAATTTTACATATTAATTCCCAAAACCAAACAGATATCATTGATTAAAGTCAAATATCAAGTAATAATAATATCATTGAATCAAAGTGATCTATGTAAACATTTAATATCATTCAAATAACATTAACAAGATTTAAGTAAGAAACCAATTCAAGTTTATAAGTTATAATCAAGTAACATAAATGCATTCAATAAACATATAACCAACATGCTTTCAAGAATCAAATAACAATTAAAGTTTATAAGTTATAATCAAGTTTATAAGGTTACGTTTATTAACTTCCAAATAACTTAAGTTTATAAGTTATATAGATATGTTATTGAAAAATAATAAATTTTATCAAAAAGTGTTGGAATATTTCTCGTTATAATAAATATGGTAAGAGGTAGGGTAGGGGTGGGGTAGGTTGAGGGTGGGGTGGGGTAAATAGGGTAGGGTAATGGTGTAGGGGTAGGGTGGGTAGGTTGAGGGGTAAGGTGGGTGGGGATGGGTAGATTTGAGGGGTAGGGTAGGGGTGAGGTGGGTAGGTTTGAGGGGTAGGGGTGGGAAGAGATAGGGGTAGGGTGAGGGTGGGATAAGGAGGGGTGAGGTGGGGTGGGTAGGTTTGATGGGTTAGTGTAGGGGTGGGGTAGAGTGGGATAGGGTAAGTATGGGAGTGGGGTGGGTAGGGTTAAGGGTGGAGATGGGGATGGGGTGGTATAAGTAAGTTAAGGGTAGTTAGGGTAGGGTAAGATTAGGTGGTTGAGGGTAGGGTATGTTGAGGGTGGGGTGGGGTGGGGTGGGGTAGGGTAGGGGGTAGGGGGTTTAGTATAGTGTAGGGTAGGGGTAGGGTGGGTGAGGTACGGTATGGGGTAAAGGTAAGGGTGGGGTGGGGTGGGGTGGGAGAGACGTGTATTTTTTTTGGTGTGATAAGTGGTGATAAGAAGCATATCAAAGTCTTATCCTGATAAGACACGATAAGAGAATTTTGACTCTTATGTCTTCTGCATATCAAACGCACTTATCAGTATTTCCTCTTACCGAATAAGAGGTTACCTCTGATAAGTGGCTATCAAACACCCCCTTAGTGTTTGAGCAATTTGATGAGATGAGAGAAAGGATGACAGGATTAGAGAGCACGGTGATCACTGCTTTGGGGAATTTATCTGAACGTGTGGAGGCTATTGAACAGACTTGCAAAGCTCAAGCTTCTGCGCTCAAACGTAAACATGATGAGCATGACGATCACTCCAATGATACTCCTCATGAGGGGGAGAAGAGGAGGAAGCTTGATGAGCCTACACCGGGGATATTGATGATTACCTATCCAGAAAAGGAGGCTGAAGTTAAAGAGAAAGAAGAGGCGGGAAGCTCAAAGGAACCTACTGATGTTCAAAGTGAGCTGAGATTGATTCTTCATGAAGATGTTCCAGTTCCTTTAAACATTCAGTCAGACATCTACAATTTTGAGGAGTACAATGATTCAGAAGATGATGTTCAAGAAGTTCAAGAACAAAGTTTGATGCTCCAAGGAAATGAAAGTGAAGGAGAGAAAGAGGTTTATGTTGAGTTATCTGATGATGATGATTTGATTGCCTTAACTGATATAGCTATTCAAGTTGAAAGAATTGAAGAAGAGGAAGAATTAGTGCAAGAAATTTTGAAAGAATCTATACCAACACCGACGGTTGAAAAGCCTGAGGTTGCGGTTCAAGTTAAAGAAGAGATTGAAGATTTTTCGATTGAGAATGTGATTCCTCAAGAGAGTGTTGTGTTGAATGAAGTTGAAGTGATGGAAATATTTTTCAATGAATACATTCTGGCTGATGAGTCACAAAAACAACACCGACTCAGATTGAAGCTCAACAAGTTGTACAAAGGGAAATTAGAGATATGCTTACTTTGCTCAATAAGGATGAAATCAGTAAGAAGAAAGTTAAAGCATTTGAATTATCTGCAAGACAATCAACTAAGTTTATCAAGAAAAGGAATAAACTGCCTTATCTCGAAGATTATATGGAGAAAAGAATCTTCTTCAAGAAGCAAGCTCCGTGTACATTTCTAAAATTGTTTAGGGTTCTGGAGCCTAATATGCCGAATCTGGTTAACTATGCTAGTTTCTTGAGGAATAAGACTTAACCTGTGGATAAAGTGAAAAGTGAATTTAGGATAGTTGATTTAATCAAAATTGAGAAAGATCGGTTTGTTCAGATATTCTATCATACGTTTACTGTTTCAAGAGCTGATGGAAATATCTATTCATTCACCGAAGCAGACATGTTCAATATGCATTTAGTTGATATCGAAGACTTATTTGATGAACTGTGCCGCAATAAGAGAAATGAATACTGTAGATTTGCACTGAAGACAATTTTTCACTTCATGCATACCAAACTGGTATTGATGTCTGTGCATGATCGACAGATTGGTGTCGAAAGAGGTATGAGGAAAATAAATATTACAGCTCCGAATCGAGAAATCAAGTTTGCAGGAGATTTGAAGGAGTATCAAGTTATTATGGTTAAACATCCTGCAGTCATGTACAAAGACAAAAATAAAAAAAGCTAAGAACAATGAGGAGTGTTGAACTTAAGAAATTTTGTGATGGTACGCTACAAAAAGTTATGAATGGGTTGAAGGGAAAGCTGGCATCTGACAAGAAAAGAAAAACTAAGAAGGGAGCTTTATCTGTTACTGACAGAAGATTGATGGTGGAGTTTATATCCAAAATCGAACGGAGACTTTCTGACAGGAAAAGTATAAGAAGATTTGAGTTGAAGCTGAGACTTTCTAGTTGAAGACTTTGCTTATTCCATCAAAGGGGGAGATTGTTGGAATATCTTTTGTTGATGAAATACAAAGTCTAGGGTATATTTTGTTATTTGTTCATAGTTGTAAATAGTATATAATAATAGTTGACTTTGTAATAGAAAACAGATCTGACATTCTGCATTTTTGTATACGCACGGAATTCCAAAGATCTAGGCTACAGTTCTCATTCTCCTTTGTAATCGATTTGTGATCAATACAAACATTTGGTTAGTGTTCTTGATTCTGTTCTTGATTAATTGTATTGTTTGTAGATTGATATATAGGATTCACATTTCATAATTTTTATCATTATTTAAGATGTATATATTTTTTATTAAAGTTATATTTTTACCTATTTAATTAATTTATTTTATGTCTCTATTACGCATTTATTTATTTATTAAAATTTATTTATATTAGATTTCATTATTTCAATATTTATATGTTTTTTGTATATTGTATGTTTCCATCTATGAATTTCATTACGTTAACTATACCTTTTTAGTTTTTTAAAAAAATATATAAACTTAGGATTTAATTCATTTGGATTTTTAGATATTTGTTACATTATTATTTTGGTTTAAATTAAATATTCTATTTGTTTTGAGTTAATTATTTTGTTACATTAAAACATTTAAGTCAAAACACATAAAAATGTTAGGTTTTTTAATTGTAATTTATCAATAAACCAAAACATATTAATATAACAAAATATTTATGTCATAACATATGAAATGTTATGTTTATATATTTTACTTGAAAGTTATAACCTACTCAAAACGTATAAATCTAACAAAAAAATTAAATATTTTATTATACTAATATGTTACGGATAAGTTTTTATTTATCTTACGTTTCATATATTATTTTTAATATGATTATATTGTTACATTAATACGATTTGAATTAATCATTATTTTCAATAAAAAATATAAATTTATTGCTTTATTTTGATTTTAAACTTTTGTTAGGTTAATATATTTTAAGTTGTCTATAACTTTCAAGTAAAATATATAAACATAACATTTTATTCGTTATGACATAAATATTTTGTAATATTAATATGTTTTGGTTTAATTATAATTTACTATAAATCTAACATTTTTATTTGTATCGACTTAAATGTTTTAGTGTAACAAAATATTCAAATCAAAACAAATAGAATATTAAATTTAAACCGAAATAATAATATAACAAATATCTAAATCCAAACGAATTAAATTGTTAGAATCAATTATTAATTGATGAATATAATAAGTCTAGGGTCTATTTTGTAATTATCTCATAGTTAGGTATTTTTGTATATATAGAATTAGTTGCATTGTTAGTGGTACGGAATCTGGCATTATCATTGCACGGAATTTCATAGCTACAGTGTACGAATTAGGGCTACAAAAATAATTCCTTCATCGTCTCTGTTATTCTCATTTTGGTGCAATTAATCATTCGGTTAGTGTTCGATTTGTTCTTTGATTGTTTGATATTACATTTGTGGTTGATTAATCTGAATTCACAATTGGTATCAGAGCATAGAAATGGATTAAATTGATTGATTTTGAAAATTGTTCTTCACTGTTTCATCGAAAATATTGAAAATTTGAAAAACCGGGGGGCGTTTGGTTCGTAGATTTTTTCTCTGGGATTTGCATTTTTTTCAAAGGATTTGTATTATGCAGCATTTGAATTTGTCAGGATTTTGTCAAAGAATTTTCATTATCTTATAGAAAAAATTTGCTAATCCGAAGAATGCAATGTAACTGGGATTTAAAATCCTAGGGGGGAGGCTGGGTTTTTAAATTACAAAGAAGGAAGGGATTTATGAAATACTGAGATTTTAAATCCTTACTGAAATCTATGAACCAAACACAGGATATAAATGCAAATCCCAGTGAATCCCAGGAAATCCGCGAACCAATTCTGTGTGAGGTTGATTCTATAAATAGAATCGAAGATCAGGATTTGAAAAATGAACAGATGCTAATTTCATTCTGTAATTCAAAACACACAAAAACATTGGTTGATTTTTCGGATTTTTTGAAAAAACGGTTGTTCTTGACTGTTTTTTATTAAAACATGGTGTTTGATCTGAAAGTAACCAAAGTGCTTTCATAAAAAGTGTTTGTAAGTGAAAACCACATCTTTGATTTCAATTTGCGATCATTTCATGCAATTTCTTTGAAAATATTGAAATCTGGACTTGAATTTTTTCAAAATCATAAAACTCAAATTTAGTTGAAATTCATGTGTTGGTAGAGTTGAAAGGTTCTTTAATCGAGTTGAAGAGGTATTTTAATCGAGTTGAAAGAAGTTTCATTCGAGTTAGAAAGGTGTTTTAGTCGAGTTAAACCTTGTTCCAATCGAGTTGGACTTAATTCCAATCGAGTTGGAAGGTAATTTCAATCGAGTTGATAATTAGCTTCATTCGAGTTGAAATTGGTTCATATCGAGTTGAATGAACATTAATTTAAGTTTGTTTAATCATAAGTTGATTTTCAAAACTCATTCGAACTTGATTAAAACATCATTCGAGTTCGATTAAACATCAGACAAGTGAAATTTAATTTGATTCGAGTTTTAAACACAACTAATTCGAGTTTAATCAATCATGAGTCAAGTTCATTCGAGTTTATTGTCGCATAATTCGAGATAGTTAACTCTTCTTTCGAGTTTTACTGTTGTGTCATTCGAGTTTCATCAACTCATCATTCGAGTTTCATTACTAATCCTGTGAGACTGCTATGCTGAAGATGAGGTTTGGGTAGGTCTGACAGATGATGAATTGAAGAGCAAAAAGAGTCTGAAGAGGATAATGAACTGACAGAAGAGATGACACTGATGGCAACAGGAGATGCGGGAAGCAGTAAGGAAAAGGAAGATGATGAATTAGATACAGATGCCTCAGAAAGTTCAAAGACACCAGAGGTACAATCTAATTCTGATTCTGATAATGATAACTCCTGTATGCTTGAACAGAAACAGACTCAAATGGCTTATATGTTAAAAAGATTTGAAAAATCCTTAAAAGCCGAAAAGAAAAAAGTTCATTCCTTGGAAAACAAATTGAATCAAGAACATGCCTTAGTGTTAGAATTTTCCAAAAATAAGGCCTTGGCATTAAGAGCTGTATCCAATTTACAAGATAAATCCAATGAACTTCAAAGTAAAATTCAGAAACTGAACAACAATATATCTGACCTAAAAGAAAAACTGAATTTAGCTGAATTAGAATCATCAAGTTATTCTGTGAAATATCATTCTATATTTGAGGAAATAACAAAGCTTTATGAGAAAATTAAATCTTTGGAAGATGAGTTTATTAAACGAGGTCAAACAGATCAAACTATATATTTGAAACAACCTACAGATACCAAATTTTATAATTCAAATCAGGTATAGGTTGGACAAATCCTAAATACAGGACAAAAGCAATGTTCACCAACTATATATGATGTCAGATATATGAACTTAGGATTACGAATGGTTTTTATAAAAGCTTAGGATGAAGTAGAATCAGGTGAAGATTTAAAAAGGTTAAGAACTGATAAAATGCAGAATACTGTAGATTATAACAGCTTAAATGATAGTTATCAAAACTCTTGCATTTCAGAGGTGTATATTCAGACTTATTCTGAAAAGGATTTATCTGGAAATACTACTTACTCTCAAGAACCATATATACCAAATTCAATTATTGAAAAGATAAATTCTGATCTTGAATTAAAAATTAAATATTTTGAGAATGAAAATGAAAAACTTTAGGCTAAAATAAAAACTTTGGAATTAAAACTGAAAATTCAGCCTGAAAACAAAACTCAACCAGAACAGAAACATTCAATTAAACATGATTCTATCAATTCTGAACAAGAATTTGATCTGTATATGAACTCTGATTTTAACTCATTAGAAGGGATGTTTGTCAAAATTGATGAATTTGTTAAACCTTTAAATGATAAACAAGCTGATAAACCTAAAGAACTTGTAAGTATTCTGAAAAGAATATCTACAGAATCTAAGGTTAAATCAGTACATTCACCTGTTTTGCAAAAGAACAAGGAGAAAACAAAAGTTACTTTTGTAACTCCAAAATTTGAAAAAGGTGAATCCCTTCATCAAAGAATCCTATTGCAAAGAAGGTACATACTTCCCAAAGTAAGAGAATTTTGCAGAATAAACAAAATTCTAAAGTGACTAATTCTCGTGTTTCTATTATGTCAGATTGTATTGTGAAAAGTTCATGGAAGAAAGATTGGAGAAAGAAGCAACAAGCAACAAAAAACAAGAGATTAAGACAAGAGTGGAGAATTAAAGAAAATTTTGTTACTGATAGGATTAGTCACATACATAATTTTGTCTGTATTAAATTTACTTATAAATGTTGTGCTAAATACTCTCGTATTGATTTTATTTCTTTAAATCCTGCTTATTGTCATGTGTTGCATGCTAAACCTTTACATAAATCTAATAAACTTGTTTGGTTACCGAAGAAAAAGGTTCCTACTTTTAAACAGGAAAAGGTTCCAAGGAAGCAAATCTCAAAATCAGTTCCACAACGAACTGTACAAAAATGGATACCTAAACGTACTATTAAAAAGTGGGTTCCTAAGTCGAAGACATTATCTGATGAGAAGTCTAAAGACTCACCACATGATTTACAAAAATCCAAAGTACCCAACTATAAGTGGGTACCTCAGGTTTTTCTTCATTTTATAAGTAAATCGTTTCTGGTACCTTGACTCCGGGTGCTCAAAGCATATGACCGGACAGAGAGAAACACTCACAACATTTGTTGACAAATTTTGTGGGATGGTTCGATTTGGAAATGATCAATTCTGTCCGATCAAAGGATATGGGAGTCTTGAGTATGAAAAAATTACAATTCAAAAGGTCTTTTACGTTGACGGTCTAGGTCATAATCTGTTCAGTATTGGGCAACTGTGCGACAAAGGATTAAAAGTTAACTTTAAAGCTAATCGGTGTAGTGTTAGATCTAGGGAAGGGAAGGAGATTCCTGCAGGGAATAGAAAAACAAAACAGTACTCTATAGATCTAGCCAAATTAATCTGAAGAAAGATGTTTGCTTATTGTCAAAAGCAACATCTAAAGTATCATGGCTATGACATCTTCGTCTCTCACATCTGAACTTCAAAGAATAAACCAATCATGCAGAAGGCGGGTTAGTCAAAGGGCTACCAACTCTCAGATTTCAGAAGGAGCTGTTGTGTGCAGCCTGTGAAAAAGGGAAGATGGTGCGAGCTTCTCACAAGTCAAAGGTTGAACATTCTTCAACTAGTGATTTAGAACTTTTACATATGGACTTGTGTGGGCCTATGCGAGTATAGAGCATTAATGATAAAAGATATGTGTTGGTTATAGTCGATGACTATTCAAGATACATATGAGTCTTCTTCCTGAGATCTAAGTCCGATGCCACCGAGATTATAATCGACTTCATTCGCAAAATTCAAGACAAGTTGCAACTTTCAGTTCAAACCATTAGATCTGATAATGCTACAGAATTCAAGAATAAGTCACTCGAGACGTTTCTGAGTTCTGTTGGAATAACTCATCAATACTCAGCAGCTCGTACTCCACAACAAAACGGTGTAGTTGAACGACGGAATCGCACAATTGGGAAATCTGCTAGGACGATGCTGGCTTACTCAAATCTTCCGTTATTCCTTTCGGCTGAAGCTGTAGCAACGACTTGTTTTACTCAAACTAGATCAATCATTAACAAGAGATTCGGAAAGACTCCATACGAACTGATAAATAAACGAGTCCCTAATGTGAAATTTTTTCATGTCTTTGGATGCAGGTGGTTTATCCTAAATGACAAAGACAATTTGGGAAAGTTTAATCAGAAAGCGGATGAAGGCATCTTCATTGGCTACTCTAAAGAGTCTGTAGCTTTTCGAGTCTACAACAAAAAGACTGTTAACGAGAGCATAAATGTTCAAATCGATGAAGGAGTTGTAATGGCTTCTGAACACACCAGTTCAGGACCCGAACTTAAACAGTCGACTTCTATGAAGTCATCTGAACAAAATACTGAAACGAATGATCTAAATAAATTGTTTGAGAATATTTATGAAGACTACTTTGAAAAGACCAAACATAATGTTTTAAATTTGGTTCCTGACAGGATTACTGAAGATCCAGTAGTAGTCTCAGAGCATTCTCATCAACCAATTTCTAAAGATACTGGAGAGGTTTCAACAACAGACGTACACTTACCCGTTGATAGTGTACAGCCATTTCAAGATCCAAAATCTTTTGAAATCCCCCTGAATTCTGAAAACTCATAAACCCCCACCTCAGTTGATATCCCATCAACTTCTGAAGTAAATCCCCTTATTCCCTACCTGGATCTGAACCCCAATCAAGATCAACTTCAACCTTACCCACATACATTCAAAGGGACAAGGAATCACCCATCTGAAAACATAATTGGTGATCCTTCTGCTTCAGTTTAAACCAGTAGAGCTACCATGAACGAGTGTCTAATCTCAAATTTTTTGAGCAAAATTGAGCTAAAGACTGTGAAAGAAGCTCTTCTGGATGTTGACTGGATAGTGGCTATGCAAGAAGAGTTAAATCAATTTGAAAGGTTGAAGGTCTGGCGATTGGTGGAACGACAGCGGATTTTCAAGAATAAGAAAGATGAACATGGTGTCATCATACGAAAGAAGGCTCGCCTCGTTGCCAAAGGATATAGCCTGCAGGAGGGAATTGACTACGATGAAAAATTTGCTCCAGTTGCTAGGATTGAAGCGATACGAATGTTTTTAGCATTTGCTGCACATAAAAACTTCACTGTAAATCAATTGGATGTGAAAACTGCTTTTTTAAATGGGGAATTAACTGACGATGTATATACATATCAGCTCGAAGGGTTTACCGATCCTTCGAAGCCTGATCATGTATATATTTTAGACAAATTACTGTATGGCCTTAAACAAGCACCTCGTGCTTGGTATGATGCACTTTCAAATTATCTTTTGAAATGTGGATTTAACAAAGGTGCAGTGAATACAACCCTATTTATAAAACGACAGGGTCCTGATATCATAGTAATTCAAATATATGTAGATGATTGTAGGTCCCGAGAGGTTCCCAAAGTATATAGCTTTAAGCTGTAGAGGGGGGGTGAATACAGCTATTTAAAAACTACACACTATTTTCTCAATGTTTGTATGTATTATCAACAATTTGTTAATTACAAACAAGCTTGATTGCGGAATAGTTCAAGCTGAGATGACAGATACAACAGTATGTTCACTAGTCTAAGACAAACTCAAACTAGTATACAATGAATACACTCACTAAGAAGCACTCACTGTGTTTACAAGACTTAAGGGAACAGCTTATGTAAAACAGCTTAGACACACAGATGCTGGTTTACACAGAAGGGCTTGCATGCATGAAAATCACACTTGCACGTTCACTCTTGGTTTCAGCACTTAGCTTTCTTCACACTTCTTTCTGACCTTAGAAGCTTCCTTTTATACTCACTCAGAGGATCTAAGAGAAACATCTTCATTGGACGGAATGAAAAAGGAGAAGTCTTGTTGAAAAGACAACATAACCTTTTCTGCACTTTTCTGAAAAGCAGACTTGTCTTCACATGTGCAGAACTTTTGTCTTTTTACTTTGTCTACTGTTGCATTGCCTTTAACTAATTTAGGAATGTCAACTTTGCGTCTTTCTTCCCTGTAAAGGCCTATTTTGATATAAGAAAAAGGTCTGTCACCCTTTTTCAAATAACCTTTTGTCTTCATGTTACAGAACAGCGTGGGCAGGCTGAGCAGTTCTGTTTTCCACTTTGTCTTCGACTTTGTAAACTGATCTTGTAGTCAAAAACAATACATGATGACTTGGAAACATATTCCATAAAGTGTTTAGCCTGTTCACAAAGAACAGGTTCTGTTCACAAAGAACAGAACACTTTAAAAATGCCCAAGCTGCTCAACAGTGTAGAGCAGCGTAGACAGTTTATGTCCAGCCTGTTCAGCAGACAGAGCAGCTTGGACAAACTGTCTAAGTTGCAACACATGCAACATATAGAACAGCTTTAGACTGATATTGCAAATCATTTTCAGGTTTCAATAAGACATATAACAGGCCTTAAATTCAACCTTCAAATGCATCAACAGGTTTGATTATAAATCTCCCCCTCAGATGTAGAACAGGTTTGACTGAGGCCTTTTTGTGCCTAACAATCTCCCCCTATTTGCAATAACCAGTCCAAGCTGGTCTTATCAAAAATCACTATATATTTTTACAGTACAT
>JAANYP010003381.1:73367-185823 GCA_020465985.1 Centrapalus pauciflorus | reverse complement strand
CTATTTACATCATGCTTGCACTGCATGATCATTACTTCATAATCTGATGCGACCTGGACTGGGGCTGACAGCAGGCCACTGTCGGGGACTGATCATCCCACTCGTATCCCATCAGGTTCGGCACATCCTCGATCAGCATATTGAACTGCCAACCCATGCTTGCACTGCATGGTTTTTCACATACACTGAGGCTTACACTGCCGATATTCACATACATGGGGCTTACACTGCCCATGGTTAAGCATTGTTTGTAAAGAAATATTTGTTGTATGCATAATCTGTTATCTCACTAAGCATTTAGCTTACTGTTGACTCACATTGTTTACAGGCAAAGGCAAGAGTGTAGCTGGACCGTCTACTTAAGCATATCAAATCAATATCCCGGAGACCTTAGTAGCTATTGGTACTTGAATGTAATAGCTTTGGGCTGGGATTTCTACTTCTAAAACAATTATGTTGATGTAATAGTTAGACTCTTATCACTGTAGACATGTATTCTATTGCTTTAGTGTGGATTTGCTTAATTCTAATTTAAGTATTCAAATTCAATTATCATGATTATTCATTGGGTTGTTTGTCGATCCTGGTGATTGCTACAATTATATCATTAATTTATCGAGGGCGTCACAGTTTGGTATCAGAGCATTAGTTTGAGGTTTCAAATGTCCGCGAGGACTTGGACTCAAACTTAGGTCATGATATTAGAAAGAACTTCTAAGTAATGATCTGAACTAAGATAGGATTGACATGCACACGGGGAAACACAAAGGGTAACTGTACACTTAGGATTTACAAATAAATGTTCTAAATATAAGTTGTTATATTTCAGAACATGTGATGAGACGATATGACTCCTCAGCAAATGTTCCAGATGATGCAAGCTCTTATGGAACAGAACAATGAGCTACAATCCAAACGAATGGCTGAGCAGGCTCAGTCATTTGCTGATCAGTTAAGGGCCAGAGATGAGGCCGAGGCAAAACGTAAAGCTGACAAACGAAAGAACAAGGAACAGCAACAAGATGACCAAGAGGAAAGACAAGATACTGGGTCTTCCAACCGATCAAGGGGCTGTAGGTTTAAGGACTTCAAAAGTAACGGAGCTGTTACTTTTGATGGAACTGGAGACGCGTTACTGCATTGGAATGGATCACCACCACGGAACGAACTTTCAGGATCAGCGACTGCGCTGATAAAGACATGGTCCGCTTTGCAACCGCTATGTTTGCAAGGGACGCTGTTATGTGGTGGGACGCAATGACACATGTGTTGACGATGGAGGTAGTGTCACACATGTCATGGAGCGAGTTTAGGGAAGTGTTTTCTCAACAGTACTGTCCAGCCGACGAGAAGCGACGTCTCGAGGAAAAGTTCCTGAATCTGACTCAAGGAACGAAAACGGTTACACAATATGCCGTTGAGTTCACTCGATTGAGTCTGTTCGCACCCCATCAAGTAGACACAGAAGAGAGGAAGATAGCCCGGTTTGAGGCCGGACTAGACTATGAGATACGCCGAACCATGAGTGGGGTTCGGTATACAACGTTTGCTGGATTACTCGAGGCTGCTCGGAATGTGGAGCAGATTGTCTTATTATCTGGATACGTAATCGGGTCAGCCGCCGCAACACCGACTCAACCGTCGCCGCCAAAAAGGCAGCGGGAGTCTGGATCCTCCCAATTCTCTCCCCAATCTCATCAACAATCATCATCACCCAAAAAGGGAAGGGCCTTTTCGGCCAGTTCTGAAATGAGAGACTGCAGGAGGTGCAGGAAATCGCACTCTGGGGAGTGCAAAGCTCAAGACATGTATTGCTTCTGCTGTGGGCAGAAGGGCCATCATTGGGAACATTGTCCTCGAAAGGACGATGCGTGCTACAACTGCCACAGACTTGGCCATTTCTCAAGGGACTGCCCGAAACCCCCACGAGATCAGAATGCTCCACAATCAACAGCAAGATCTTCTGTAGCTTCCACTGCTCGCAGGGATCAATCTCATAGGGCTCCAACAAGGGCATTCCAAATCACAGCTGAAGAAGCAAAGGATGACCCGGAGGTGGTCACTGGTACGTTCTATGTTAATTCCATTCCTGCACGTGTATTGTTTGACTCTGGAGCAAATCGTTCGTTTGTCTCCACTACATTTGCTCGTCAATTTAACATGCCTACTTCGAAACTACAATTTGTACTTGATATAGAGACTGCTAGCAACATGTTAGTTAAAGCAGACAAAGTATATAGGAATTGCACATTACTTGTAGAGGATGTAGTGTTCAACATAGATTTAATTCCTATGGAGTTCGGGGAGTTTGATGTAATAGTAGGTATGGATTGGTTGGTTCACAATGAGGCACAAATAGTTTGCAAGAAAAGATTGATTAAGATTACCACTCCCGAGGGCCGAGACATTTGTATCTATGGTGATAGACACAAAGGCGACTTATGCCTTATTTCAATTGCAAAAGCCCGAAAGCACGTTGCCAAGGGTTGTTCTGCATACTTAGCCTACGCTGTTGATGCAAAGGCTGAAGTTCAATCTCCTTCTACCGTTGCAGTCTTTTCTGAATTTCCAGATGTCTTTCCAGAAGATATCTCGGGATTGCCACCTGATCGCCAAGTGGAATTCCGCATTGACCTCATTCCCGGAGCTGCTCCAATAGCAAAGGCTCCTTACCGTCTAGCTCCTGCAGAAATGTAGGAAATGATGAAGCAGTTACAGGAGTTGCTCGATAAGGGTTTCATACGCCCAAGTTCTTCTCCATGGGGCGCTCCTGTGTTGTTCGTTAAGAAGAAAGATGGCACATTGCGAATGTGCATCGACTATCGAGAACTCAATAAAGTCACAATCAAGAACAAATACCCGTTGCCCCGGATTGATGATCTCTTCGACCAGTTACAAGGCGCAAGTTACTTCTCGAAGATTGATCTTCGTTCGGGTTATCACCAACTCAAAGTACACCCAGATGACATTCCAAAGACGGCTTTCAGAACTCGTTACGGACACTACGAGTTTCTCGTAATGCCGTTTGGTCTCACAAATGCGCCGGCTGCTTTCATGGATCTCATGAATCGAGTCTGCCGGCCAATGCTCGACAAATCGGTCATCGTGTTCATCGATGACATTCTCATATATTCAAAGACCGAAGAGGATCATGCTGCACATCTGAGAGAATTGCTAGAGTTGCTACGCAAAGAGCGACTTTATGCCAAATTCTCTAAGTGTGAATTCTGGTTGAGGCAGGTACGTCTCAACGTTTGAAACAATTTCATGATCCTTATACTCAAACATAAATTCTTTTATTAACTTGTACCTCTTAAACAATCAATTCAGATCCAATTCTTGGGGCACGTGATATCTGGTGCTGGGATTGCTGTTGATCCTGCAAAGATCGAAGCTATCCAGAACTGGGAATCACCCCGCAATGCCTCAGAGATTCGGAGTTTTCTGGGATTGGCTGGTTACTACCGCCGATTCATCAAAGACTTCTCAAAGATCGCCGTTCCGCTAACAAAGCTTACTCGCAAGAACGCGGCCTTCTTTTGGGGAGTAGAACAGCAAATGGCATTTGACAACTTGAAGAATCTGCTAAGTGAAGCACCAGTGTTAGCCCTGCCTGAAGGGAACGAAGACTTCGTAGTCTACACAGATGCATCAGGCATGGGTTTGGGCGCTGTATTAATGCAAAGAGGAAATGTCATAGCATACGCTTCTAGACAACTCAAACCACATGAGAAAGACTACTCTACTCATGATCTAGAGCTAACTGCTGTGACTTTCGCTCTCAAGTTATGGAGACACTATTTGTACGGAACCAAGTGTCAGCTCTACACCGATCACAAGAGTTTGAAGTACATATTCAGTCAGAAGGACTTGAATATGAGGCAAAGAAGGTCAATGGAGCTGATCAAAGACTATGACTGCGAGATCTTATACCATCCAGGGAAGGCCAACGTAGTGGCCGATGCCCTAAGCCGAAAAGCGTACTGCAAGGCATGCTGCTATGCCTTGACTTCCACAATACTGACATCTACTATTATAGACGATGTTAGGGCTGCTCAGTTGCAGGCCCTAAAAGAAGAGAATGTTAAAGATGAAGATATCAGAATACAGTTGCCATTAATGCAAGATGATGGAACTGGATTAAAGGGTATTTATGGCAGAGTGTGGGTTCCTAAGTTCGGGAACATGCGGGAAGTGATACTTGAAGAAGCTCACCAATCCAAATTCTCAATTCATCCTGGTAGCACAAAAATGTACAACGACTTAAAAGCCGACTTCTGGTGGCCAGGATTGAAAAGAGATGTCGGTCAGTATGTTGAAAGGTGCAGAACTTGTCGTCTAGTCAAAGCCGAGCACCAACAGCCCTATGGTAGTATGCAACCTCTTCCTATCCCTGAATGGAAGTGGGACCATATTACTATGGACTTCGTAACGAAGCTGCCCAAGACTCGTCGTCAACATGATGCCATTTGGGTCATTGTTGACCGATTGACAAAATCTGCTCACTTCATTCCAATCCGAGAAACTTATTCACTCGACCGTCTTGCCCAGATCTACGTAAACGAAATCGTTATTAGGCATGGTGTGCCTAAGTCTATTGTCTCCGACCGAGATAGTAGATTCACTTCCAACTTCTGGGCTGCTCTACAACAGGGTCTTGGTACTCGTATCACAATGAGTACTGCATATAGACCTCAATCAGACGGGCAAAGTGAGAGAACAATTCTGACTCTCGAAGACATGCTCCGAGCCTGTGTCATGGATTTGGGTGGTAACTGGGACGATCACCTTCCATTGGTTGAATTCTCCTATAACAACAGTTACCATTCCACTATCAAGATGGCACCGTTCGAGTTTCTATACGGAAGAAAATGTAGGACTCCAACCTGTTGGAGGGAAACAGGAGAAACTCCAATAGCCGGTCCTGCTTTGCTACAAGAAACCAATGAAAAGATACAACTCATTCGGCAGTACATGAAAACGGCGCAAGATCGGCAAAAGAACTATCACGATCGCCGTCACAAAGCAATAGAATTTCAGAAGGACGATTGGGTATACTTAAAGGTTTCTCCGATGAAGGGTGTTACAAGATTCGTAAAGCGAGGAAAGTTATCACCTCGGTTCATAGGACCTTTCAAGATAATAGAAAGAGTTGGTAATCAGTCCTATCATTTGGACTTGCCGGAAGAATTGTCAAGTGTTCACCCAGTCTTTCATGTTGGGTACTTAAGGAAAAGTCTGGTGCCCGAGAGGGAACCATGGACTGATCACTCGGACATTAAGATTGACGAACGGCTAAGGTTCGTTGATGAGCCGGAGTGCATTTTGGAGACAAAAGTCAAGAAACTACGTAACAAGGAAATCAGGATGGTGCTGGTCAAGTGGAAGCATCATCGGGGAGCTAATCATACTTGGGAATCGGAAGAAGATATGAAAACTAAGTACCCAAGTTTGTTTAGCACAGCATGACTTCGCGGACGAAGTATAGGCGTGGTGGAGCCCATGCTGTAACATCCCAAATTTCAAATATATGTAATTTGCAATTTTAAGGACTTAATTATTATGTTAATGGAATATTATATCAATTTAAGTTAATATTGATCATATTATCAGTTAAATAAGAAAATACGAAGTTGAGGGGTTTAGTGTGCAAATAAGTCAAAATACAAATAAAAAGGGGGAAAACTTTCATTTTCACCATCACACACTCTCTCTCTAACCGTACTCTCTCTCTCTCTACTCTCTCTCGGCTGCATCAAAGGAACACACAAGAAATCATCGAATTAAGGTGCAAAAATCTGGATTCAAGTGGCATATAGGAGACTATAACAACTACAAGAATCAATTTAAGGTAAACATCATTCAATCTTTCGGATTTTGAAGATTTTGGTTCGGTTTCAATAAGAACCGAATCATAAGATTTTTGATACAGATGTTAATGCATGTTATATATTATTATGGATATGTTAAAATCGAGTGTTAGTGATGTTGTATACAAAATTTCAGAAACAGAATCGAAGTCTAAGTATGATTTTGAGATATGTGTGTGTTTTAGTGTGTGTGTTCATCGAGACTCATAAGAAAAATGGACACAAATCGGTTATTTTGGTACATAAGTGACATGTTATAAGTTGAAATAGTGTTTCTAAGTTCACATTTACTATTTTAGATACTGAAACATGCAAAAAAAATGGTCGAAATATAATTTCTGGAAAATATTGGAAAAAGTTCTAAGTATGAACTCGGACTGATGAACTCGGTCCAGGATCCATCCGAATTCGGATCCGTACCCAGTTCGGACCAATAGAAATTCGGACCTGTTCAATTCGGACCAAAGTTCCAAATTCGGACGAAGCCTAATTCGGACCATCACCTACTTCGGACCACCCCATTTCGGATCCACCAATTTCGGACCTTTACCCAAATTCGGACCACCTGCATTTCGGACCATCCGAATTCGGATGTGGTCCGAAATCAGAACCCAATTACATATAATATTACAGAATACAATATTTAAGCCATTACTGACACAAATTCACTATTACACCTACTTTACAGATCATTGTGGTGTTATCAAAACACACATTGATTCAGGATCAAGTCACAAAACCAATCACTGTGAGTAACAGATTGTCATTCGAACATTTATTGTTTTTGCATTCATGTTTATACATTCAATGGCATGTTCACGTTGTTCATATACTTCATTTGGCACTCATGAAATGATTTGTTGTTATGATGCACACTCGTACTTGACATGTAACACACATGTAGCCAGCGTTCATTTGAAAGTGCATCTATATACATCATGCTTGCACTGCATGATCATTACTTCATAATCTGATGCGACCTGGACTGGGGCTGACAGCAGGCCACTGTCGGGGACTGATCATCCCACTCGTATCCCATCAGGTTCGGCACATCCCCGATCAGCATATTGAACTGCCAACCCATGCTTTCACTGCATGGTTTTCACATACACTGAGGCTTACACTGCCGATATTCACATACATGGGGCTTACACTGCCCATGGTTAAGCATTGTTTGTAAAGAAATATTTGTTGTATGCATAATCTGTTATCTCACTAAGCATTTAGCTTACTGTTGACTCACATTGTTTACAGGCAAAGGCAAGAGTGTAGCTGGACCTTCCACTTAAGCATATCAAATCAATATCCCGGAGACCTTAGTAGCTATTGGTACTTGAATGTAATAGCTTTGGGATGGGATTTCTACTTCTAAAACAATTATGTTGATGTAATAGTTAGACTCTTATCACTGTAGACATGTATTCTATTGCTTTAGTGTGGATTTGCTTAATTCTAATTTAAGTATTCAAATTCAATTATCATGATTATTCATTGGGTTGTTTGTCGATCCTGGTGATTGCTACAATTATATCATTAATTTATCGAGGGCGTCACACTTCTGCTCCCCATGATACAGCTGTTTTACACCAAACAGCTGCTGAGGGACCAACAACCCAAGCTGATGAACCTCAGGGATCGTACCATCCCTTTGGTGAGGCTGCTCCTTCTATGCACACTCCATCAGTAGGTTTCACCAATGCTGATGTTGAAATGCATATCCCATCTCCCCATGATGAGGTGCTTTTACACCAAGGCACTGCAGAGGGAACCCACACTGGCCTTCATGAGGATGTTGCAAAACAAGCAGCTACTGTCGCTACTGAGGGACCCTTTGACCCCTCCAAACTGGGCCACATTACTTTTGCTCAGGCTATGGAGCTCCTATCAAATGTTCCTCTTCCCTCTCCCTCATTTACTCATACACCAGCCTCATCATCATCTTCTCCATCCACCCAATCTAAACAGTCCACTCATACACCTCCATCTCCCAAAGACCTGCCTTTAAATGATCAGCTTTCTCTGCTGACCAACAAAGTTGGTTCTTTGGAAACTTCCATGACCTCTCTACCCTCTATCATTTCAGACTCTGTGTCTGAACAGCTTAAGGGATTCTTTGATTTGTTCAAAGATTCCTTCCCTGCCACTCCACAAACAGATACTTCTTCACAGCTGCTTGCACTCACTGCACAGCTGCAAAATGTGTCCACCTCCCTCTCCTCCTTTCTTTCACTTCAACAGGACTCTGTGTCCTCAATGACAGCTATTTCTCAACAGCTGTCATCTCTCCTAACTTCTTGCAACACTACTCTTCCTAATACTCTGGCCAGCTTGAACACACTCATTGGCTCCCTATCAAATTCTGTGTCATCAAACCTTGCTGATGTGCAAGATTCTCTCGACTTACATCTTGCACATGTCACATCCTTGCTTTAAAACACGCTTGCTTATCCCAGGAATAATAATAAATGCATAAAGCTAATAAAACATTACAATAAGTCTTGCACTACACGTGCTACAAGGTTACAGTACTAAGTTGCTAAAAACATCATAACATAAATAAAAGCAGCTACCCAGAACCCAAAGCATCATAAAGCTATACCACAAGCTGAAAGTGAGCTAAGTCCTCTGGGTTGATCAGATAATAGACCTAAGCAGAAGGTCCAGCTTGTTCTTTACCTTTTCCTGTAAAAATTGTAAGTAGCAACTGTAAGCTAATGCTTAGTGAGTAAACAGGTATTCATGAATACATGTAAAATATGAGGCGAAAGTGCCTATAAAGGCTGTTATGCTTGCTTGCTTGCTTTGCTTGTTTGCTTAATACCCAGAAAGAATGCTGCACAATTGAGACATTTCACGCAGAACGGAGATGCCACTACTAGGGGTTTACCGCTGACAGATGATCAATCTGTGATGCGGGGCTAGCTACCCGCATAATGCTCAAGGGATAGTGGTGAACATCAGAATTGCTTGCTCGCTAATATAATGCTTATGAGATGCACAAAGAAACGCTAACACAAAGTTTGCTGTATAGTATGCAGAACAATAAACAGATAGCAGATAAATATGCATATTAATAGATCAAATGTAAGATCCGGCTAAGCTGGGCATCACCTGTACCACAGTGTTCGCCTTTACTCACAAAAGTCTATTGAATTCCAAAGAAATCATATAGAAGCAATTTATGTCTCAATTTCATATAAAACATGTAAACAAGAATAACTGTTACTCACTGTACTGAAAATGCTTTGAAATGCTCTGAATACTTGCACGGGCTAATTTACGCTTTAAATTGCTTTATAACGCTTGCACTTGCTTATCTAGGCTTTAATATATTCTGGCACTGGCTTTGACTCGCAACTGGGCTAAACGACTTATGTATAATATCTGAAGTTTAATATTACAGAACATGTGCTAAATTAATAATGCTAGCTCAATATTCCAACATCTATAAGCCATAACTTCTAGCTATATAATTTGCTATTTATTTTGCTAATTTATGCGTTGTTCGTAAACTTTATCAATTAAATTCGAATTTAGGGGACAGATTCGAAGACAGATTCGAATTATGGGGGTTAGATTCGAAGACAGATTCGAATTATGGGGTCAGATTCGAACCTCATTCGAATCTGTATATAGATTCGAACCAATGTCTCGAATTTAGCTCTATTCGAGCTTGTTCTTGGCATTTCGAGTCTGTTCTATGCATACTCGAGTTTGTTCATAAACTACAGCTTCAAACATGCATTTTCAAGCCTCAAATTCTCAAATAAGCTAAGTAATAAGCCTCGGTTTAGTTATATGATACATATTCTACCATATTTTAGCTAAAACTCATACGAAATCAGCTTTAAATCGCCTAAAATGATAAACTCGAATTTTTCCTCAAAACCGAAAAATGCAGAAAACGAAAAGAGCGATTTTTACCTCAAAACCGTATGAAATCACGCATGCAATGGTAGATTCGAGTAGTACACTTCGAGACCTTTCCAATGACGTATAGAACTCGAGATTTGGCCTGTCGGTTTGGGAGAAAAGTTAGAGAGAAGATCGGGTTCTAGAGAGAGGAGCTCTGGAAATGCTAGACGGGTTTTGCAAAAGTGTGAAAATGGAGCACCCAACTCCTATTTATACTAAATCTCGAAATTACATCTTTTTACGCAAATTGCTCAAAACTACTTAAAATAAAAATGCAAATAAAAAGCAAGGTGTTATAGTATGAGCCCACCACGCTTGCACTTCGTCCTCGAAGTAACTAAGACTCAAACAGATGCGGATATCGAACTCTCATGTCTTGCTCAGATTCCCAGGTCTGAGAAGTTCCGTGAGAAGTTCTCCATTGCACCAACACCATTGCTACCTCTCGATTCCTCAACTTCTTCATCTTTGTTTCTAGAATAACTTCAGGCTCGTCACATTGCAGCTTTTCATTAATCTTATAAGTTAGATGATCGGCCCACTTTTCTCTGTCATCTTCTTTGCACTTCCTAAGTTGCGAAACGTGAAACACGGGGTGTATATTGGACAGTTCGCTTGGCAAGTCCAACAGATAAGATTGAGTTCCAACACGCTCGGTGATCTTGAAAGGACCAACGAATCGTGGTGCTAACTTGCCACGCTTGCCGAATCTGAATACACCTTTCATCGGCGAGACTTTCAATACGACATAATCGTCCTTCTGGAATTCTAAAGGTTTTTGGCGTCGGTCATGATACAATTTCTTTCGAGATTGAGCGGTTTCTAAGCGTTGGCGAATAATTCTGATCTTTTCATTAGTCTGCTGAAGTAGCTCGGGACCGGCGATTGGTGCTTCACCGGCTTCATGCCAACACGTAGGAGTTCGACACTTGCGTCCATATAAGGCTTCGAAAGGTGCGGCTTTGATGGATGAGTGGTAACTATTGTTATAAGAAAACTCTGCTAACGGCAAGTGGTCGTCCCAACTACCGCTAAACTCAAGGACACATGCTCGCAGCATGTCTTCGAGCGTAAGAATTGTACGCTCGCTTTGGCCATCAGGCTGTGGATGATACGCCGTACTCATTCTGATCATGGAGCCTAAACCATCTTGCAGTGCACTCCAGAACCTTGAAGTGAACCGGCTGTCGCGGTCGGAAACAATTGATAGAGGCACACCATGTCGAGTAACAATCTCGTCTATATAAATCTTATCCAGCTTCTCTAGTGAGTAATTCTCGCGAATCGGAATGAAGTGCGTGACTTTGGTTAAACGATCCACGATCACCCATATTGCGTCGTGCTGTCTTAGCGTAGTCGGAAGCTTCGTCACAAAGTCCATCGTTATGTGATCGAACTTCCACTCAGGAATCGGTAGGGGCTGTAGACTGCCATAAGGCTGCTGATGCTCCGCTTTGACCAATCGGCAAGTAACACAATTATCGACATATTGGCCTACGTCTCTTTTCATACCGGGCCACCAATACTCGGCTTTTAGATCGTTGTACATCTTGGTGCTGCCAGGATGTACCGAGAAGTTAGAACAGTGGGCTTCCGAAAGAATTTTCTGTCGAACATCACCAAATTTGGGAACCCAGACACGATTTTTGAAAAGCTTTAAGCCACGAGGGCTATCGGTTAAGAACTGAAGTTGCCCTTTCATGTCCTCAGAGTTGAGGTTTTCTCCTTTTAGGGCTTCGGCTTGAGCAACGAGAATTTCATCGATCAAAGTTGATGAAAACGAAGTATGAGTCAAGGTATAGAGACATTTAGCAGAGTAGGATTTACGACTCAATGCGTCGGCCACCACATTCGCTTTGCCAGGATGATAAAGAATATCACAGTCATAGTCTTTGATGAGTTCCATGGAGCGTCGCTGGCGCATGTTGAGCTCCTTCTGGCTGAATATATACTTAAGGCTCTTGTGATCCGTATACAGCTGACATTTGGTGCCGTAGAGATAATGCCGCCATGTTTTCAACGCAAAAGTCACAGCAGCAAGTTCAAGGTCATGAGTCGGATGACTCTTTTCATGATCCTTAAGCTGGCGAGAAGCATATGCTATGACTCTGCCTCTTTGCATCAAAACACACCCAAGCCCTTGATATGAAGCATCGCTGAAGACTACAAAGTCTTCATTACCTTCGGGTAAGGCCAGAATAGGCGCTTCAGTGAGTTTCTGTTTTAAAGTTCGGAATGCATTCTCTTGAGCTTCTTCCCAAATAAAGGGAACATTCTTGCGAGTAAGAGATGTAAGAGGCATGGCTAGTTTTGAGAAGTCCTTAATGAATCGACGGTAGTAACCCACCAATCCCAAGAAACTTCGGATCTCAGTAGCTGATTTGGGAGCTTCCCAATTTTGAATGGCTTCTATCTTAGAAGGATCCACAGAGATTCCTTCACCAGATATCACATGACCAAGGAATTGTATCTGATAAGATACAGAATTTGCAAATTAACGCTGAACATGAAATTTAAGAATAGTTAAGCTTAAAATGAATAAATCGAGATTGTAAGCACCTGTCGCAGCCAAAATTCACATTTAGAGAACATGGCGTAAAGTCGCTCTTTGCGCAGCAACTCTAGCAGCTCTCTAAGATGCACAGCATGCTCAGCTTCGGTTTTCGAGTAGATGAGAATATCGTCTATAAAGACGATAATAGACTTATCAAGCATTGGTCTACAAACGCGGTTCATCAGATCCATGAACGCCGCAGGAGCGTTTGTAAGACCAAAGGGCATAACAAGAAACTCGTAATGCCCATATCTAGTACGGAAAGCTGTTTTGGGGACATCTTCTTCATGAACTTTGAGCTGATGATACCCAGATCTAAGATCGATCTTCGAGAAGTAACTGGCTCCCTGAAGCTGGTCGAAAAGATCGTCTATTCTGGGCAACGGATATTTATTCTTTATTGTTACCTTGTTCAACTCCCTATAATCAATGCACATCCGGAGAGTCCCATCTTTCTTCTTAACGAAAAGAACAGGAGCTCCCCAGGGAGATGAACTTGGTCGTATGAATCCCTTGTCAAGCAATTCTTGCAATTGCTTCATCATTTCTTGCATCTCAGCAGGTGCAAGCCTATAAGGGGCTCGAGCAATTGGTGCCGCGCCGGGCACTAAATCAATTCTGAACTCCACCTGACGGTCTGGCGGGAGTCCAGAGATGTCCTCGGGAAAGACATCGGGAAACTCGGAGGCTATCGGAACCTCGGCTAATGCTTTCTTTTCAGACTTAGCATCTATCGCATATGCTAAGTATGACATGCAACCCTTAGCTATATGCTTCCTAGCTTTGACTATAGAAATTAAGCATATATCACCTGTCTTTCTGTCACCGTAGATGCAAATATTGCGGCCATCCGGAGCAGTGAGCTTTATCAACTTCTTCTTGCAGACAATGTTGGCGTCATGATGATCGAGCCAATCCATACCCACGATGACGTCGAATTCATGAAAGTCCATCGGGATAAGGTCCGGTTGGAAGGTACAGTTGTCGAGCAGAATAATGCAGTCACGGTAAATTTTATCGGTAGACACAATTACATTACTAGCCGTTTCAATATCAAAGATAACAGGTAGAGTAGTCGGTGCAATTCCAAGTTTAGATGCAAATGAATTTGATATGAAGGAACGGTTGGCTCCTGAATCAAAAATAACTCTAGCAGGTACGGAGTTAACGAGAAACATACCAGATACCACATCTGGTATTTCCTTTGCTTGCTCAGCCGTGATTTGGAATTTGCGATTCTGACTCCGAGCTGGCTCGTTACGGCGACTAGAACCTCCTCGCGATGTGCTATGCCGGGCCGGTTGATTTTGTCTTTGCTGTTGTCGTTGATGTTGTTGCTGAGGTCGGTATTGCTGCTGCTGCAATCGCGGATGATGCTCTGCACTCGGGTAAATCATGCTGAACGGATGCGTACATGCATGCTCATTATGTCCAGGGCGTAAACAATTGTTGCAAACTTTAACTCTGTTAGGACTTTCTTCACTACTATGTCTTATTTCGTTGCACACATAGCACCTCACATCATTGGGGTTACAACGCCCAATGTGTGACTTCTGGCAGCGGCGACACTGCCTCGGCTCAGAATGTACCGCATAAGATCGAGTATGCTGTGCCGTAGGCGAGCTGAACTATCGGTACTGAGACTGCTGTGGCTGAGAATATCTGGATGAAGATCTAGAATAGCTTCCGGTGCGCGATTTCTTGGGCGGTGATGGACATGTCGGGTTAATAGAAGAAGTAGGAACTCCTCCAGCTCGAATAAAATCCTGCTCGAGAATTCGAGCAGCTTCAACACAGTCAGCATAGTTGGTATATCCGCGGTGCTTCAAGAACTTCTGATATTCAGGATGCAGACCCATCAGAAAACGGTCGATCTTTCGCTCTTCAGTAGCGACTTGATAGTCA
This sequence comes from Centrapalus pauciflorus, assembly GCA_020465985.1. NCBI lineage: Eukaryota > Viridiplantae > Streptophyta > Magnoliopsida > Asterales > Asteraceae > Centrapalus > Centrapalus pauciflorus. Next base: position 171,579 of record JAANYP010003381.1, on the reverse strand, counting down.
GACAGCAAGCTTAGTCGGGTGAATTCAATCTCATACTCAGTCACCGATTTGGTTCCCTGAGTAAGAGACATCAGCTTCTCTTCCAGACGCTTCTTTTCATCAGCTGGGCAGTACTGACGAAAGAAAATAACTTTGAATTCATTCCAAGATAGGGACTTAATCCAATTGGCTCCGTGCATGTTTTCCTGAGACCTCCACCACATAATAGCGCCACCCTCGAACAGTGTTGTAGCGAAGCTGACCTTTGATTCTTCAGCACAGTGACTAATGAGAAAAATCCGCTCGATGCCAGTGATCCACTCAAGTGCTTCGATCGAATTTGCAGCACCCTTGAAGGGTTGAGCTCCACAAGCTTTGAAATAACGAAAGTTGCAGCCCTTAGGAGGGACTACAGGGGCTTCCTCCTCGTCGGTGTCGTCGTTGTGGCGTCCAGTGTCATCATGTTGTTGTTTCCTACGCTCTTCTCTGCGCTTAGTTTCGGCTTCATCACGAGCACGAAACTGTTCTTGCAAGAACTTAGCTTGACGCTCGTTGTTCTCGTTAAGCATAGTTTGCATAATTTGCATGATCTGTTCAGGAGTGAGTCCACCTCCAGCTCCTTCACCAGATCCAGACATGTTCTGAAATTATATAAATAATACTTGCATAAGAATAGGCATAACTCCTATTCTACCCCATTTCCCAAATCCTAAAGCAAAGTCAAAGCCTATCTCAGGTCAAGTTAAAGCCTAGACATTCGAAGCTAATATCTTTGCTTAAAAGTTTGAGTCCAAGTGTTATTGCTAACACTTGAATCCCTCAAACTAATGCTCTGATACCATCCTGTCACATCCTTGCTTTAAAACACGCTTGCTTATCCCAGGAATAATAATAAATGCATAAAGCTAATAAAACATTACAATAAGTCTTGCACTACACGTGCTACAAGGTTACAATACTAAGTTGCTAAAAACATCATAACATAAATAAAAGCAGCTACCCAGAACCCAAAGCATCATAAAGCTATACCACAAGCTGAAAGTGAGGTAAGTCCTCTGGGTTGATCAGATAATAGACCTAAGCAGAAGGTCCAGCTTGTTCTTTACCTTTTCCTGTAAAAATTGTAAGTAGCAACTGTAAGCTAATGCTTAGTGAGTAAACAGGTATTCATGAATACATGTAAAATATGAGGCGAAAGTGCCTATAAAGGCTGTTATGCTTGCTTGCTTGCTTTGCTTGTTTGCTTAATACCCAGAAAGAATGCTGCACAATTGAGACATTTCACGCAGAACGGAGATGCCACCACTAGGGGTTTACCGCTGACAGATGATCAATCTGTGATGCGGGGCTAGCTACCCGCATAATGCTCAAGGGATGGTGGTGAACATCAGAATTGCTTGCTCGCTAATATAATGCTTATGAGATGCACAAAGAAACGCTAACACAAAGTTTGCTGTATAGTATGCAGAACAATAAACAGATAGCAGATAAATATGCATATTAATAGATCAAATGTAAGATCCGGCTAAGCTGGGCATCACCTGTACCACAGTGTTCTCCTTTACTCACAAAAGTCTATTGAATTCCAAAGAAATCATATAGAAGCAATTTATGTCTCAATTTCATATAAAACATGTAAACAAGAATAACTGTTACTCACTGTACTGAAAATGCTTTGAAATGCTCTGAATACTTGCTCGGGCTTATTTACGCTTTAAATTGCTTTATAACGCTTGCACTTGCTTATCTAGGCTTTAATATATTCTGGCACTGGCTTTGACTCGCAACTGGGCTAAACGGCATATGTATAATATCTGAAGTTTAATATTACAGAACATGTGCTAAATTAATAATGCTAGCTCAATATTCCAACATCTATAAGCCATAACTTCTAGCTAAATAATTTGCTATTTATTTTGCTAATTTATGCGTTGTTCGTAAACTTTATCAATTAAATTCGAATTTAGGGGACAGATTCGAAGACAGATTCGAATTATGGGGGTTAGATTCGAAGACAGATTCGAATTATGGGGTCAGATTCGAACCTCATTCGAATCTGTATATAGATTCGAACCAATGTCTCGAATTTAGCTCTATTCGAGCTTGTTCTTGGCATTTCGAGTCTGTTCTATGCATACTCGAGTTTGTTCATAAACTACAGCTTTAAACATGCATTTTCAAGCCTCAAATCCTCAAATAAGCTAAGTAATAAGCCTCGGTTTAGTTATATGATACATATTCTACCATATTTTAGCTAAAACTCATACGAAATCAGCTTTAAATCGCCTAAAATGATAAACTCGAATTTTTCCTCAAAACCGAAAAATGCAGAAAACGAAAAGAGCGATTTTTACCTCAAAACCGTATGAAATCACGCATGCAATGGTAGATTCGAGTAGTACACTTCGAGACCTTTCCAATGACGTATAGAACTCGAGATTTGGCCGGTCGGTTTGGGAGAAAAGTTAGAGAGAAGATCGGGTTCTAGAGAGAGGAGCTCTGGAAATGCTAGACGGGTTTTGCAAAAGTGTGAAAATGGAGCACCCAACTCCTATTTATTCTAAATCTCGAAATTACATCTTTTTACGCACATTGCTCAAAACTACTTAAAATAAAAATGCAAATAAAAAGCAAGGTGTTATAGCACAGCTTCAAAGTTTGCTGTTCACTGCTTCTGATAGGGAAAATAATGTTAAGCTGACCTCCCTTGCAGATATCCAATCCTCTTCTCTTCAAACCTGTCTTACCCAGCTTGCAGAGGTAGGGGACAACTTGGCATTCTTAGTGAATAGCCTTGTTGGCCCCAGACCTGCTGCCAAAACTGCTGGCAAGCCTGATGTCTTTGTGTCTTCAGGCAGACCGGGTGTTGAAGGTGCTGGTACATCTCCTTCAAAGGGGGAGAAGTCATCTGCCTCAAAGACTAAGTCTAAGGGGGAGAAATCTTCTTCTCCTAAGGAGAAATCAGTGCCTGCAACACTCACTGGTCAACCAGCAGGAGCTTCAACAGGTACACTGGAGGGTGCCTCTCACGCTGCTCAGTCTACTCAGGCTGAAACTCCAAACCCTGCTCAGTCTAAGGGGGAGGAACTTATGTCTGAGGACAGGCCAAGCAGCAAAAGGAGGCATCTGATCTTACAAGAAGAAGAGGAGGAGGAAAGTCCTGAAGCTGCTGTCACTATAGCAGCTAAAGGAAAAGAAAAAGCAGCAACTGATCCCCAGCAACTGAAAGCAGCAGAGATTCAATTTCACAAAGCCAGGGCCAAAGAAATGGGTCTTCCTATGCACAAATACTTTGAGTTTAGAGAAGAACAGCTTCAAGCCCTGGAAGCTCTAAAGAAAGAAGAAGAATCTGCCAAAGCTGCTAAATCCTTTGCAATTCAAGAGGCAAGGAAAGTCAAAATGTCCACTCTGAATGTGCAAAAGAAATTAATGGAAGCTGCTAAGGGATCAGCAGAAGAGAAGGAAGCAGAAAAAGAAAAGGGTGCTCTGATCTCAGTGACCAAAACTCAAGTGCCCTCTGCTTAAACCCAATTCCATTTTGACAACCTGGCAAGGAAGAAGTTTCATGATGTTGCTGACCGAAGACTTGCTAAGGAACCAATTGTCAAAGCTGTTCCTATTTCAAGAAAAGGCAAACAGTGGAAACTGCAAATTACAAGGATGGGTTCAACAGGCCCTGAGCTGGAATCTTATGATCACACTGATGTTGCCCAAATGGGGTACAGGGAATGGGTGGAACTAGCAGTTGCCCTGAGCCAGTCAAAGTCAGAAACAGCTAAGACTATCAGGGCATATGTAAAGAAGTTAATGGAGAGAGTGAAAGATCTTGGTCTGATCTCAACTGATATAAGTGAGGGTGTCTCTGTGACATATCCCAAAATAAATGCCAAAAGAACAAGGAGAGACGCAGAGCTGGAAGAACTCCTTATGATGATTGAACAAGGAGAATATGCTGTGGAAATCAAAGGAGTTAACCACAGCCTGCCCAAAGGAGTAGATTTTGAAGATGGCAAAGTAATTGAAGAGCCTGAGTTAGGGGCATTTTTTGTAGATCCTCTATCCCAGAAGAAATATTTTCAAAGAGCTTCAGACCTGCACAAAATTGGTCTTAAGCAGCTTCCAGCATTCAGAATTGCCAACTCCTTCAGGCAGTCCAGCAAATGGAGAGCAACCATCTGGGATGTGCTGAGAGATTTGTATGACAGAGGTGAGCTTCAAGATCCAAACTTCATGTTTCTCAGAGTTGAAATTCAAGATCAGTGATGTCCAAACTTGAAAGAATATTTGGAGAAAGACTGCCACCTTCTGTACAATGATGTCCATCTACCAATCAGGGTAGGTGAAGAATGGAAGCTGTCCATCAGTTGTGCTCCCAACAGAAACAGTCCAATGCACATTAGTTGTGCTTTATTTACATATGTTGTAATTTTCTCTTTTACATTAGTTGTAATATACATCAGTACATCATTTGTACTTTTGTAAGAGCATGTGTTGTTCCAATGTAATAAAAAATCAGTGTATATATAAACTGATCTTTTACTTTATGTTGATGTTGTAATTTTATTTCAATAAATGTACTGTAAAAATATTTATTGACTTTTGATAAGACCAGCTTGGACTAGTTATTGCAAATAGGGGGAGATTGTTAGGCACAAAAAGGCCTCAGTCAAACCTATTCTGCATCTAAGGGGGAGACTCTTAATCAAGCCTGTTGATGCCTTTGAAGGTTGTACTTAAGGCCTGTTATATGCCTTATTTAAAACCTGAAAATGATTTGCAATATCAGCCTAAAGCTGTTCTATGTGTTGCATGTGTTGCAACAAAGGCAGTTTTGCTCAAGCTGTTCAGTCTGCTGAACATAAACTGTCTACGCTGCTCTACACTGGTGAGCAGCTTGGGCAGTTTACAAGTGTTCTGTTCTTTGTGAACAGAACCTGTTCTCTGTGAACAGGCTAAACACTTTATGGAATGTGTTTCCAAGTCCTCATGTATTGTTTTTGACTACAAGATCAGTTTACAAAGTCGAAGACAAAGTGGAAATCAGAACTGCTCAGCCTGCCCAAGCTGTTCTGCTACATGAAGACAAAAGGTTATTTGAAAAAGGGTGACAGACCTTTTTCTTATATCAAAATAGGCCTTTACAAGGAAGAAAAACACAAAGTTGACATTCCTTATTTGGTTAAAGGCAATGCAACAGTAGACAAAGTGAAAAGACAAAAGTTCTGCACGTATGAAGACAAGTCTGCTTTTCAGAAAGGTGCAGAAAAGGTTATGTTGTCTTTTCAAGAAGACTTTTCCTTTTTCATTTCGTCCAATGAAGAAGCTTCACTTAGATCCTCTGAGCGAGTATAAAAGGAAACTTCCAAAGACTGAAAGATTAAGCCAAAAAGCTAAGTGCTGAAAACAAGAGTGAACGTGCATTCAAAGTGTGTCTTTCATGCATGCAAGTCTGCTTGAATAAAACAGTGCTCAGTATCTAAGCTGTTCTTGTTCAAGCTGTTCCTCAGAGTCTTGTAAACACAGTGAGTGATTCTTAGTGAGTGTATTCATTGTAATTAGTTTAAGTCAGTCTTAGACTAGTTAAACATACTGTTGTATCTGTCATCTCAGCTTGAACCTTTCCGCATTCAAGCTTGTTCGTAATTAACATTTGTTAATAATACATACAAACATTGAGAAAATTGTGTGTCGTTTTTAAACAGTTGTATTCACCCCCCTCTACAGCTTAAAGCTATATACTTGGGATATCTTTTGGGACCTACACAATCACACGTTTCTATCATCTGCTAACTGAGTTAGACAGTCATGACATAGAGTATAGTGACACTGAGAAGAATAATAAGCTTCTGGATGCTTTACCGGCCAAATGGGTGATGTATGTGGCCTTAATTAAGCATGACGAGGACAAATACTATACTCTGACTCTAGAGAATGTTGTGGGAACGCTAAGGGCATATCATTTTGAGTTACTGAAGAAAGAATCGGATTATGATCAAGTTCAAGATCCAGCAATGTATTTCGGAAAATGAAAACCTTCAGTGGCAGCTGAAATGAAGACAGCTACAACTTTCTTCTCTGGAGAAACGTCGTCACCGGCTGAGCAAGAAGACTCACAGAGTAGGCTTTCTTAGGGTTTGCTAGACCAGAAGAACAACAGCATCAGGCTACTCCGGCATCTACATCTCAGGGATATTCTAAGATTCCTATGAGCGCAAAATCGGCTGAAGACCATCTGAATCTGTTGGCTTCATTCGTGGCCGCTTACGGCAATTGCGTTCAAGGCAAAATCAACGATCCTGCACTTTGGGATGAGGATTACGATCAGGTAGACCCTAATGATCTTGAAGAGATGGATCTACAATGGCAACTGGCCATGGTAACTCAGAGAGTTAAGAGGTTCATCAAGAGGACGAGTAGAAATCTTAATGTGAGTAACAATAAGATTGGGTTCGATAAGTCCAAGGTAATATGTTACAACTGTCAAGGGTTAGGACACTTCGCGAGAGAGTGTCAGAGACCGAAGGTAGAGAATTGCCAGGGACAGTATCAGACCAATCACAAGGGTGATATCTTCCGAGTAGTGCATCTGGTCAGCCGAATATAGCTGGTTTGTTATCTAATGTCACATCCGACAGACAGCTGGACGACACTTATGACTGGAGCACACATCCAGAGTCAAACGCTAGAGTCTTTATGGCTGAAGTAACTAAGACTGGAAGTGAAGGGGTAGAGGAAATCACAGGGGACAACAGTCAGAATGAAAGCAGTCCGATGTGGGTAGAGAAGAAAGACGATAAGACAATTCTGGGGTTTGCCGCTCAGATGGCCAACGTGGAATCAGATCATACCAAGGTAAGTCTGAACTTTTCTCTTTTCCATGAGTTGTGTGTTTTATGTGCTACATCTAACGATAGGTTAAATTTAGTAATGGAATCACATCAAACCATATCTGCTCAAAATGAAGTGTTAAAAACAGATAATGGTAGCCTAGTAGATATAAAGCAAGATCTTAGGGATAAGCTTAAGGCTGATGCACAGGATGTTATAGTTCTAAAGGACAAACTGAGTGAACAGTGTGTTAGGTTAGAACTCATGTATGAACATGTTGAGGCATTAACCAAGGAGCTGAAAACCAAAGATATAGAGGTAGCTGAGTCTAAGGTAAAGGTAGCAGAGGTAAAAAGTAAACTTGAAAAGTTTAGGAACTCATCTCTTAACCTAGGGAAAATCTTAGATGCACAGCGTCAGTCTAAGAAGCCTGTAGGTCTAGGATATCATGAGAGTCCTCTACCTTTCAATTACAATTATGTACCTCAACCTCAGGAGAAAACTGAGAAATCAGTTGACTCAGAGAAACTACCGGAACCATTGTCTGAAACGGTAAAGGAAAAAGAAACTAAGGTGACTGATACTAATAGCAAGATTAAGAAAGTTAAATTTGTGCCATCCTCTAGTGATAAGCTAGTAGGACAACGCAAAATTGACTTTAATGATCAGGATGATGAACCGGTCGCTATAGTTGAACCAAAAGCGCCAGACACTAGTGGGACACCTAAATCAAAGGGCACGCACAAAAAGTCAATTGATAAGATGTCTTGCTTTAGATGTCACGAACGAGGGCATGTTGCTTCTAGCTGTTTGCATAGGAAAGTAGATACTACTCCTAAGACAGGAAAGCCGGAACAACTTACGCCTTTTCCAAGTGTTGCAAGCACTAGTAGTTCTCAATACCGAGAAAACTGTGCAAGCTACACCAAAATCGGTTGTGAAACAAATACAGGTGTCAGGTCGACCAAAAGAAGTGATTATGACTAATTCACCAAATCGGGTCATTAATCAATCTAGGTCTGGACCGCAACAACAATATTGGAGTACTACACCTAGCAGAGCTTACACTCCGGTTAGGTCACACACTCTTGTTAGACATCAAACACCAGGTAGAGCTCAGGGATATCAGTCTGAAATGAATTATAATCGTAATTATTCAAGACCCAAGTCACTTGAATCACTCGGCACCACAACAAACTCCAGTTCAAAGACCCAAGTCACTTGAAAGGAGAGATGGGTATTTGAAAGAGTTTAAGTATGTGGACGAGAATGGTATTACCAAGTCAGTTATGGCTTGGGTTCCTCGTGATAACTAACCTATTTTCTTTCATGTGCAGGAGATAACCACAGGTCTAAACAACAAATGGTTTGTCGAAAGTGGGTGCTCCAGGCACATGACAGGGGAAAGAAGTCTACTCGCAGACTTCAAGGGAGGGAATCGGGGATTCGTATCGTTCGCTGGAAATAAAGGAGGAAATATCACCGGTACTGGAGTGGTCACTAATGGGACGATCAAACTGGATCAAGTCTATCACGTTGATAAACTGGTTCATAATCTCAATAGTGTATCTCAAATCTGTGATAAGAAGAACTCAGTACTCTTTACCGATACTGTAACATCCCTATTTTTTTCAATTATATGTAATTTGCAATTTTAAGGACTTAATTATTGTATTAATGAATATTATATCAATTTAAGTTAAATTTTGATCATATTATCAATTAAATGAGAAAGATACAAAGTTGAGGGGTGTAAAGTGCAAATAGGTCAAAACTAACAAATAAGAAGGGAAAACCCTTTCATTTTCAAACACTCTCTTTCTCTCTCTACACTCTCTCGTCTCCCTCTCACTCTAAAACCCACGGGTTTTTATCAAAAACCCCAAGAACATCGAATTTGAAGCAGAAAAATTGGAATCTAGTTGGAAATTAGAAGCTATAACTACTACAATCATTGAATTGAGGTAAACATCTCTCTATATTTCGAATTTGTGATGATTTGGGGTCGGTTTTCATAAAAAAACCGAATCATAAGATTGTGATGCAAATGGTAATGCATGTTGTATATTGTTGTTGCAATGTTAAAATCGAAGGTTGTCAATGTAGTGTACCAAATTTCAGAATCAGATTCAATGTCCAAGTATGATTTTTGGAATTTGTGTGTGTTTTAGTGTGTGTGTTCTTCGAATTTGTGGAAAAATGGACAAAAATGTGGAGATTTTGGTACATTATGACATATTATAAGTTGATATAGTGTATTTAAGTTCATTATCTGCAATCTTAGACACAAAAACATGCAAAAATGGTCCAAACATAATTTCTGGAAAATCTTGGAGAATTTCTAAGTATGAACTCGGATCAGTGTGGACCGAATTCGGACCATCCCAATTCGGGCCCTGTTCACAAATTCGGACCAATAGTAATTTCGGACGTCTCCCCAATTCGGATTGATAGTGACTTCGGACCTACCCAATTCGGATCCACCAATTTCGGACCAAATACAATCCGGACCCCAATCTATTTCGGACACATACCCATTTCGGACCACGCTTACTTCGGACCATACACCTATTTCGGATCACTGCCTATTTCGGACCATCCGAATTCGGATGTGGTCCGAAATCAGACCCGATTACATTTAAAATTACAGAATACAAGTTTTAAGCAATTACTGACACATGTTCACTATTACACTTACATTACAGATCATTGTGGTGTTATCAAAACACACATTGATTCAGGATCAAGTCACAAAACCAATCACTGTGAGTAACAGATTGTCATTCGAACATTTATTGTTTTTGCATTCATGTTTATACATTCAATGGCATGTTCACGTTGTTCATATACTTCATTTGGCACTCATGAAATGATTTGTTGTTATGATGCACACTCGTACTTGACATGTAACACACATGTAGCTTGCGTTCATTTGAAAGTGCATCTATTTACATCATGCTTGCACTGCATGATCATTACTTCACACTCTGATGCGACCTGGACTGGGGCTGACAGCAGGCCACTGTCGGGGACTGATCATCCCACTCGTATCCCATCAGGTTCGGCACATCCCCGATCAGCATATTGAACTGCCACCCCATGCTAGCACTGCATGGTTTACTTACACATTGAGGCTTTCACTGCCGTTTTCACATACATGGGGCTTACACTGCCCATGGTTAAGCATTGCATGTAAAGAAATATTTGTTGTTTGCATAATCTGTTTTCTCACTAAGCATTTAGCTTACTGTTGACTCACCATGTTTTCAGGCAAAGGCAAAAGTGTAGCTGGACCTTCCACTTAAGCAAATCAATTCACATCCCGGAGACTTAGAAGTTATTGGTACACAGACAATGTAGCTTTGGGGCTGGGATTTGTTACTACTAAAACATTATTGATGATGTAATAGCTAGATTTAATCACTGTAGTCATGTACTTTACTTTGCTTTAGTGTGGATTTGCTTAATTCTAATTTAAGTATTCAAATTCAATTATCATGATTATTCATTGGGTTGTTTGTCGATCCTGGAGATTACAATTATATCATTAATTTAACAAGGACGTCACAAGTTTGGTATCAGAGCATTAGTTTGAGGTTTCAAGTGTCCCCGAGGACTTGGACTCAAACTTAGGTTATGATATTAGAATGAACTTTTAAGTAATGATCTGAACTAAGATAGGATTGACATGCACACGGGGAAACACAGGGTAACTGTACACTTAGGACTTACAAATAAATGTTCTAAATATAAGTTGTTATATTTCAGAACATGTCAGGAGACGATATGACTCCTCAGCAAATGTTCCAGATGATGCAAGCTCTTATGGAACAGAACAATGAGCTACAATCCAAACGAATGGCTGAGCAGGCTCAGTCATTTGCTGATCAGTTAAGGGCCAGAGATGAGGCCGAGGCAAAACGTAAAGCTGACAAACGAAAGAACAAGGAACAGCAACAAGATGACCAAGAGGAAAGACAAGATACTGGGTCTTCCAACCGATCAAGGGGCTGTAGGTTTAAGGATTTCAAAAGTAACGGGGCTGTTACTTTTGATGGAACCGGTGATGCTGTTACAGCATTGGAATGGATCACCACAACGGAACGAACTTTCAGAATCAGCGACTGCGCTGATAAAGACATGGTCCGCTTTGCAACCGCTATGTTTGCAAGGGACGCTGTTATGTGGTGGGACGCAATGACACATGTGTTGACGGTGGAGGTAGTGTCACACATGTCATGGAGCGAGTTTAAGGAAGTGTTTTCTCAACAGTACTGTCCAGCCGACGAGAAGCGACGTCTCGAGGCAAAGTTCTTGAACTTAACTCAGGGAACGAAAACGGTTACACAATATGCCGTTGAGTTCACCCGGTTAAGTTTGTTTGCACCACATCAAGTTGACACGGAGGAAAGGAAGATAGCCCGGTTTGAGGCCGGACTAGATTATGAGATTCGCCGAACAATGAGTGGGGTTCGGTATACAACTTTTGCTGGTTTACTAGAGGCTGCTCGGAATGTTGAGCAGATTGTCTTGATGTCTGGTTATGTCATCGGTTCAGCCGCCGCAACACCGACTCAACCGTCGCCGCCAAAAAGGCAGCGGGAGTCTGGATCCTCCCGATTCTCTCCCCAATCTCATCAACAATCATCATCACCCAAGAAGGGAAGGGCCTTCTCGGCCAGTTCAGAAATGAGGGACTGCAGGCGATGCAGAAAGGCGCACTCTGGGGAGTGCAAGACTCAAGACATGTACTGTTTCTGCTGTGGGCAGAAAGGCCATCACTGGGAACATTGTCCTCGAAAGGACGATGCGTGCTACAACTGCCACAGACTTGGCCATTTCTCAAGGGACTGCCCGAAACCCCCACGAGATCAGAATGCTCCACAATCAACAGCAAGATCTTCTGTAGCTTCCACGGCTCGCAGGGATCAATCTCATAGGGCTCCAACAAGGGCATTCCAAATCACAGCTGAAGAAGCAAAGGATGACCCGGAGGTGGTCACTGGTACGTTCTATGTTAACTCAATTCCTGCACGTATACTGTTTGATTCCGGAGCAAATCGTTCGTTTGTCTCCACTACATTTGCTCGTCAATTTAACATGCCAACTTCCAAACTGCAATTTGTACTTGACATAGAAACTGCTAGCAATATGTTAGTAAAAGCAGACAAAGTGTATAGGAATTGTACGTTATTGGTAGAAGACGTAGTATTCAATATAGATCTGATCCCTATGGAGTTCGGGGAGTTTGATGTCATAGTAGGCATGGACTGGTTAGTTCATAACGAGGCCCAAATCGTTTGCAAGAAAAGAATGATTAAGATCACCACACCTGAGGGCCGAGACATATGCATTTATGGTGATAGACACAAAGGCGACTTATGCCTTATTTCAATTGCAAAAGCCCGAAAGCACGTTGCCAAGGGTTGTTCAGCTTACTTAGCCTATGCTGTCGATGCAAAGGCTGAAGTTCAATCTCCTTCCACCGTTCCCGTCGTTTCCGAATTTCCAGATGTCTTTCCAGAAGATATCTCGGGATTGCCACCTGACCGTCAAGTGGAATTCCGTATTGACCTCATTCCCGGAGCTGCTCCAATAGCAAAGGCTCCTTACCGTCTAGCCCCTGCTGAAATGCAGGAAATGATGAAGCAATTACAGGAGCTGCTCGATAAGGGTTTCATACGCCCAAGTTCTTCTCCATGGGGCGCTCCTGTGTTGTTCGTTAAGAAGAAAGATGGCACATTGCGAATGTGCATCGACTATCGAGAACTCAACAAAGTCACAATCAAGAACAAATACCCGTTGCCCCGGATTGATGATCTCTTCGACCAGTTACAAGGCGCAAGTTACTTCTCGAAGATTGATCTTCGTTCGGGTTACCACCAACTCAAAGTACACCCGGATGATATTCCAAAGACGGCTTTCAGAACTCGTTACGGACACTACGAGTTTCTGGTAATGCCGTTCGGTCTTACTAATGCGCCGGCCGCTTTCATGGATCTCATGAATCGAGTCTGCCGGCCAATGCTCGACAAATCGGTCATCGTGTTCATCGATGACATTCTCGTTTATTCAAAAACCGAAGAGGATCATGCAGCACATCTGAGAGAATTACTAGAGTTGCTACGCAAAGAGCGACTTTACGCCAAATTCTCTAAATGTGAATTCTGGTTGAGGCAGGTACGTCTCGACATTAGAAACAATTTTGTGATCCTTATACTCAATCATAAACCCTTTGTTAACTTGTACTTACTCAATATTCAATTCAGATCCAATTCTTGTGGCACGTGATATCTGGTGCTGGGATTGCTGTTGATCCTGCAAAGATCGAAGCTATCCAGAACTGGGAATCCCCCCGCAACGCCTCAGAGATTAGGAGTTTTCTGGGATTGGCTGGTTACTACCGCCGATTCATCAAAGACTTCTCCAAAATCGCCGTTCCTCTCACTAAGCTTACTCGCAAGAACGCGGCCTTCTTTTGGAAAGAAGAACAACAAACGGCCTTTGACAACTTGAAGAATCTGCTAAGTGAAGCACCTGTGTTAGCCCTGCCTGAAGGGAACGAAGACTTTGTTGTCTATACAGATGCATCAGGCACGGGTTTGGGTGCTGTACTAATGCAAAGAGGAAACGTCATAGCATATGCTTCTAGACAACTCAAACCACATGAGAAAGATTACTCTACTCATGATCTAGAGCTAACTGCTGTGACTTTCGCTCTCAAGTTATGGAGACACTATTTGTATGGAACCAAGTGTCAGCTCTACACCGACCACAAAAGTTTGAAGTACATATTCAGTCAGAAGGACTTGAATATGAGGCAAAGAAGGTCAATGGAGCTGATCAAAGATTACGACTGTGAAATTCTATATCACCCGGGGAAGGCCAACGTAGTGGCCGATGCCTTAAGCAGAAAAGCGTATTGCAAGGCATACTGCTATGCCTTGACTTCCACGATACTGACTTCAACGATCATAGACGATGTAAGAGCTGCTCAGTTGCAGGCCCTAAAAGAAGAGAATGTTAAAGATGAAGATATCAGAATACAGTTGCCATTAATGCAAGATGATGGAACTGGATTAAAGGGTATTTATGGCAGAGTGTGGGTTCCTAAGTTCGGGAACATGCGGGAAGTGATACTTGCAGAAGCTCATCAATCTAAGTTCTCGATTCATCCTGGTAGCACAAAAATGTACAACGACCTGAAGGCCGACTTCTGGTGGCCAGGATTGAAAAGAGATGTCGGTCAGTATGTTGAAAGGTGCAAAACTTGTCGTCTAGTCAAAGCCGAGCACCAACAACCCTATGGTAGTATGCAACCTCTTCCTATCCCAGAATGGAAGTGGGACCATATTACTATGGATTTCGTAACAAAACTTCCCAAAACACGTCGTCAACATGATGCCATTTGGGTCATCGTTGACCGATTAACAAAGTCTGCTCACTTCATTCCCATTCGGGAAACCTATTCACTCGACCGTCTTGCCCAGATCTACGTAAACGAAATCGTTATTAGGCATGGTGTGCCTAAGTCTATTGTCTCCGACCGAGATAGTAGATTCACTTCCAACTTCTGGGCTGCTTTACAAAACGGTCTTGGTACTCGTATCGCAATGAGTACTGCATATAGACCTCAATCTGATGGTCAAAGTGAAAGAACAATTTTAACTCTCGAAGACATGCTCCGAGCCTGTGTCATGGATTTGGGTGGTAACTGGGACGATCACCTTCCATTGGTTGAATTCTCCTACAACAACAGTTACCATTCCACTATCAAGATGGCACCGTTCGAGTTTCTATACGGAAGAAAATGTAGGACTCCAACCTGTTGGAGGGAAACAGGAGAAACTCCTATCGCCGGACCAGCGTTGTTGCAAGAAACGAACGAAAAGATCCAACTCATTCGACAGTACATGAAAACGGCACAAGATCGGCAAAAGAATTACCACGATCGCCGTCATAAAGCAATAGAGTTTCAAAAGGACGATTGGGTATACTTGAAGGTATCCCCAATGAAAGGTGTTACAAGATTCGTGAAGCGAGGAAAGCTATCACCTCGATTCATAGGACCATTCAAGATACTAGAAAGAGTTGGTAATCAGTCCTATCACTTGGACTTGCCGGAAGAGTTATCAGGAGTTCACCCGGTCTTCCACGTAGGATACTTAAGAAAGAGTCTGGCGCCCGACAGGGAACCATGGACTGATCACTCGGATATTAAGGTTGACGAACGGCTAAGGTTCGTTGATGAACCGGAATGCATTTTGGAGACAAAAGTCAAGAAACTACGTAACAAAGAAATTAGAATGGTGCTGGTCAAGTGGAAGCATCATAAGGGAGCTAATCATACTTGGGAATCGGAAGAAGACATGAAGAACAAATACCCAAGTTTGTTTACCGCAGCATGACTTCGCGGACGAAGTATAGGCGTGGTGGAGCCCATGCTGTAACATCCCTATTTTTTTCAATTATATGTAATTTGCAATTTTAAGGACTTAATTATTGTATTAATGAATATTATATCAATTTAAGTTAAATTTTGATCATATTATCAATTAAATGAGAAAGATACAAAGTTGAGGGGTGTAAAGTGCAAATAGGTCAAAACTAACAAATAAGAAGGGAAAACCCTTTCATTTTCAAACACTCTCTTTCTCTCTCTACACTCTCTCGTCTCCCTCTCACTCTAAAACCCACGGGTTTTTATCAAAAACCCCAAGAACATCGAATTTGAAGCAGAAAAATTGGAATCTAGTTGGAAATTAGAAGCTATAACTACTACAATCATTGAATTGAGGTAAACATCTCTCTATATTTCGAATTTGTGATGATTTGGGGTCGGTTTTCATAAAAAAACCGAATCATAAGATTGTGATGCAAATGGTAATGCATGTTGTATATTGTTGTTGCAATGTTAAAATCGAAGGTTGTCAATGTAGTGTACCAAATTTCAGAATCAGATTCAATGTCTAAGTATGATTTTTGGAATTTGTGTGTGTTTTAGTGTGTGTGTTCTTCGAATTTGTGGAAAAATGGACAAAAATGTGGAGATTTTGGTACATTATGACATATTATAAGTTGATATAGTGTATTTAAGTTCATTATCTGCAATCTTAGACACAAAAACATGCAAAAATGGTCCAAACATAATTTCTGGAAAATGTTGGAGAATTTCTAAGTATGAACTCGGATCAGTGTGGACCGAATTCGGACCATCCCAATTCGGGCCCTGTTCACAAATTCGGACCAATAGTAATTTCGGACGTCTCCCCAATTCGGATTGATAGTGACTTCGGACCTACCCAATTCGGATCCACCAATTTCGGACCACGCTTACTTCGGACCATACACCTATTTCGGATCACTGCCTATTTCGGACCATCCGAATTCGGATGTGGTCCGAAATCAGACCCGATTACATTTAAAATTACAGAATACAAGTTTTAAGCAATTACTGACACATGTTCACTATTACACTTACATTACAGATCATTGTGGTGTTATCAAAACACACATTGATTCAGGATCAAGTCACAAAACCAATCACTGTGAGTAACAGATTGTCATTCGAACATTTATTGTTTTTGCATTCATGTTTATACATTCAATGGCATGTTCACGTTGTTCATATACTTCATTTGGCACTCATGAAATGATTTGTTGTTATGATGCACACTCGTACTTGACATGTAACACACATGTAGCTTGCGTTCATTTGAAAGTGCATCTATTTACATCATGCTTGCACTGCATGATCATTACTTCATAATCTGATGCGACCTGGACTGGGGCTGACAGCAGGCCACTGTCGGGGACTGATCATCCCACTCGTATCCCATCAGGTTCGGCACATCCCCGATCAGCATATTGAACTGCCACCCCATGCTAGCACTGCATGGTTTACTTACACATTGAGGCTTTCACTGCCGTTTTCACATACATGGGGCTTACACTGCCCATGGTTAAGCATTGCATGTAAAGAAATATTTGTTGTTTGCATAATCTGTTTTCTCACTAAGCATTTAGCTTACTGTTGACTCACCATGTTTTCAGGCAAAGGCAAAAGTGTAGCTGGACCTTCCACTTAAGCAAATCAATTCACATCCCGGAGACTTAGAAGTTATTGGTACACAGACAATGTAGCTTTGGAGCTGGGATTTGTTACTACTAAAACATTATTGATGATGTAATAGCTAGATTTAATCACTGTAGTCATGTACTTTACTTTGCTTTAGTGTGGATTTGCTTAATTCTAATTTAAGTATTCAAATTCAATTATCATGATTATTCATTGGGTTGTTTGTCGATCCTGGAGATTACAATTATATCATTAATTTAACAAGGACGTCACAGATACTGAGGCTTTAGTGCTAAAACCGGGGTTCAAAATACCTGAAGAGTGGATACTGATGAGGGCTCCAAGGAAGAATGACTTGTACATGCTCGACATGAACAAGCCGGAATCTTCGATGGGACCAATTTGTTTGCTATCTAAAGCTTCAGAGACAGAGTCAGTTTTATGGCACAGACGCATGGCACACTTGCACCTAAGGAAAATGAAGTACATCACGAAAAATGGATTGGTGCAAG
Organism: Centrapalus pauciflorus; assembly: GCA_020465985.1. Lineage (NCBI taxonomy): Eukaryota > Viridiplantae > Streptophyta > Magnoliopsida > Asterales > Asteraceae > Centrapalus > Centrapalus pauciflorus. The sequence continues at coordinate 154,182 of JAANYP010003381.1, read as the reverse complement.
GTGTTCCTATGAAGAGTTTTCAGTTCGAGGATAAGTGTCTACCATGCAAGAAGGGAAAACAACACAAGAAGGCACCCAAGTCCAAGACTCAAAACTCCATCGCTGCCACATTCGATTTGTTGCATATGGACCTCTTCGGACCAATCAACAAAAGGAGTATAGGTGGTAGTTGGTACTGTTTCGTTATTACTGACGATTACTCACGTTTTTCTTGGGTTTTCTTTTTAGGTACAAAGGACGAGACGGCTGCTAAGCTCATCGGGTTCTTAGACCAAGTGGAGAATTCTTATGGAACAAGGGTTAAACGACTTCGTAGTGATAACGGAACAGAATTTAAAAACACAATAATTGGTGTATATTGTCTATAAAAGGGCATAGTGCATCAATTTAGTGCACCTTATGAGCCACAACAAAATGGGGTGGCCGAACGGAAAAACAGGACATTGATTGAGGCAGCAAGGACCATGCTTTCGGATTCAAAGCTTCCTACCATGTTTTGGGGGGAGGCAGTGAATACCACATGCCATGTTTTAAACCGGGTCCTTACTGTCAAATCTTTGAACAAAACCTATTATGAAGTTTTGAATAAAAGGCCACCTAATTTAACTGGCTTCGAACCTTTTGGGGTACCATGTACTTTAATGAAAACAAAACATCAAACAAAGTTTGGTAAAAATGCTGACGAAGGATACTTCCTAGGTTATGTGCCGAACTCACCAAACAAACGGGTTTTTAACAAATCTAATGGTACAGTAGATATTGTGTATAACATTGAAGTCACAAGTTATACACATGAACCCCAAACAGGTCCGGAATGGATATTTGACTATGACAAACTGTTTGAGTCATTTAACATTCCTTTGGATGAAAATGCAGGTACTATCGAAAAGGACATATCGTCGTTAAATCTAAATGACGAGGGTCATAGCTTTAAGAGGACCACATTTCAATCAACATCTGAGCCTACTCCAACTGAAGATAGATCTCCAGAAGTTACTGATCCTGCAGCATCTACAAACGAGAATCAGACAACTACTTCTAACTCTGAGGAAAATGTCTATGAGGAATTTGGAGTCTGAAGTCGTTCCCCCGTTAGGAGAGATAGGATCTAATTTGGGAGATAATCTGAGAGTTGACGAGATAGAGACATCTAGGATCAACAATAACCATCCTATAGAAAGCATTATAGGGAGTCCTAATGCTGGTGTGAGGACTAGGAGTAGTTTAAATAACAACACAGTGTTGTTGTCGATGATAAATGACTCCGAGGCCTTTCATACTTGCCTCTATTCATGCTTTATCTCGCAAGTAGAGCCGAAAAATGTGCAAATGGCACTAAAAGACAACTCTTGGGTTGAAGCGATGCAGGAAGAACTATCACAGTTTAGGAAACTAGAAGTGTGGGAGTTAGTTCTGTTACCTCGAGGAGAAATAGCAATAGTAACCAAATGGGTTTTTAAGTGCAAAAGAGATGATCGGGGTATAGTCACTCGCAACAAAGCGAGACTGGTGGTAAAGGGTTTCAACCAAGAGGAAGGAATCGATTACAATGAAGTGTTCGCGCCAGTAGCAAGGCTTGAAGCAATCCGTTTGTTTCTAGCTTTTGCTTCCTTCAAGGGTTTTAAGGTTTATCAATTAGATGTTAAAAGTGCTTTTCTTTATGGGAAAGTGAAAGAACTGGTGTATGTAGAACAGCCGCCCGGGTTTACAGATCCGAAATATCCTGAAAGAGTATATCGATTAGATAAGGCTCTGTATGGATTACATCAAGCACCAAGGGCGTGGTACGAGACTCTATCCAACCATCTGTTAGAAAATGGGTTTGAAAGAGGAAGGATAGACAGTACGCTGTTCGTGAAGCGAAAAGGAGAACATTTTATCTTGGTACAAGTGTATGTCGATGATATCATCTTTGGATCATCAGATGAGCAAATGTGCAGGGAATTTGAAAAGGTGATGAACTCAAAGTTCGAGATGAGTGCAATGGGTGAGTTGAACTTCTTTCTGGGGTTGCAAGTTGACCAAAAGAAGGAGGGCATGTTCATTCATCAGACGAAGTATGTCTATGACATCTTAGAGCGCTTTGGGATGGAGGGAACCAAGCTGACAGCTCACTTCAGCACGCCGGTTCAAGTGAACCACAACCTCGGACCGGGTAAAGAAAGAGATACCATTGTGGATCCGACGTTATATCGGGCAATGATTGGGTCACTTATGTATTTAACTGCTTCAAAACCTGATATTATGTTTGCTGTTTGTATTTGTGCAAGGTTTCAAGCTAATCCGAAAGAGATGCGCATGAAAGCTGTGAAGCAGATTCTACGATACCTCAAGTCGAAACCAAAGCTGGGACTTTGGTATCACGCGGAAGGTGATCTGGAATTGGAGGCGTTCACTGATTCAGACTACGGAGGATGCAGCTTGACGCGCAAGCCAACAACTGGAGGTTGTCAGTTCCTAGGAGGGAGACTCGTTTCCTGGCAATGCAAGAAACAGACTTCGGTAGTCGTGTCAACGTGCGAGGCCGAATACGTTGCTGCTGGTAGTTGCTGTTCACAGGTTCTGTGGATACAACAACAATTGCGGGATTACGGTTTGAATTACACTCATACTCCTATTAGGATAGATAACCAGTCAACAATTGCTATAACTAATAATCCAGTTAAACATAATAAAACAAAGCACATAGACATAAGACATCATTTTATACGTGATTGTGCTGAAAAGAACTTAATCAAGCTGGTAAAAGTGGCAACAGATGATAATAATGCTGATTTATTTACCAAAGCTTTTGATAAGTCACGTTTTTAGTATTTGATTCAACTAAACGGAATGCGTAATCCAGAGTGAGTTGACCTTAGTAGAGTTTTATTTCTTTTTATAGCAGTAGTATTTCTTTCCTTTTATAGTAAGTTTAGTAGCTTAGTATAGTTTCCTTTTATAGTAAGTTTAGTAGCTTAGTATAGTTTCATTTTATAGTAAGTCAGTAGGCTACTATATTTTCTTAGCACAGTTTTTACAAGCTCTAAGTGTTTATCTTTCACACATAATGCACCTTAAATTCTAGGTGTTATACTTTTTCAAGTTTGATATGTTGGTAGGCATAATACATATAGGGAGTCTCAAGGCTAATAAAATATTCAAGAAAAAGTCAAACGTGTCACTGACTTAGATGTATAACCAATTGGTCTTAATTTTTATGTTAGAGACATACAGACTTTGATTCTAATTGAAGTATGCAAACTTTCTGGGGATGTATAGCAACTTCAGATACATCTTAAAATTGGAAAGAACAGAAAAATCATATACTGAGTTGAGAGTCAAAACAAGTAACTCTGTTGTACGTAAGTACAGACCTGTTGCCTCTGGTTTGACTCGAGTTAACAAGATAAGTCGCTTTGTTGTACGTCGGTACAGACCTGTCACCGCTATCTTGCTAGCTTTAAGAATAAACCTTAAGACAAACTAAGAGACTTTGTTGTATGTAAATACAGACCTGTGTCCAATGTTTGCCTTTTAAAGAAAGTTTGCAATACCGAAAAGTTAAAATCATTGTGTGTATGCCTTGATCATAAAAGTATGTCTAAGTGTGAGTCACGTAGGGTAATTTCTTGAAAAATAAAAAGGCCAAGGGATATTCCGAAGTGTAACATGTTTAAAGGGAAAATAATACCAACAATCGGCTAGAAATGGATGTCACGACAAACAATCAATGGAATAAAAAAATTTCCTTAGTGTGAAAGTTTGAATACTGAAAGTGCGTATTTAACATCGCTATCTGATTGAACTTTTTTTTTTACTATTCTCGTCAAAAATATTCTGTTAAGTGTTTAGTATAGGTTGTAAATTTTAAAATAATGTAGATTAGTCTAAGTTTAATATTTGCTCACAATTTTAACTTTAAATTATTTTTATTCTTTTCTATCTTTTAATATTTAATTTTCACTTTATTTTTATTTTTATTTTTATTTATTTTAATTTTACTTAGGAAAAAGGTCAAAATTACTGAGGTTGCATTCCTAGTTGAATAAAATAAACACTGCGTGAAAATCACGTGCTTAGGGTAAATGATTTGGCATAGTTTATTCCGTTACACGAAAATGTTGAAAAAGTTGAATTTAATTCAAAGGTTTTCGAAATTTTCAAATTTGGCAGGTTCTTCGAATTTGCAGATAAATTCGAATGTAGACAACAAACTCGAAGGTGGTTGATACATATAGGTCAACAGTGACAAGTCATTATCACCTACTTTCGAATTTGAGTCCTTCGAGTTTACTGTGAGCGATTTCGAATTTCTCTTCGAGTTTACCGTGTTCGACTCTTCTACTATTTGTCGAGTTTCTGTTCGTGTGTGTTCGAGACTACTAGAAAATCTAGGTATAAACAATCGTATTGTACAAGATTTAGGTGGTTTTAGACTCCATTTGAGCCAAAATTAACGGATTTTGACGTTTTAAAGATAGAAAGTTTGTATATCAGAATAACAAACTTTGAACCGGGGAAACATCAAATTGATTACAAATATCTTTGATTAGGACCTATTAGGACTAATGGATGTAATTTTCTAAGTCTAAATTGGTTAAAATCTTGAATTTTTGTTGTTATCCGTACCGACATTTTCGAATTTGATCTTGAATTCGAATTTGATAGAGGCTTCGAGTTTGTCACTAAACTCGAAGATGCCATTAAATTCGAGTTGAGGGTAGTTTCGAATGTGTCTTCGACTTTACCATTATATTCGAATTATTTTCTTAAACGTTAAATCAAACTTGTAGAAATTCATATGTGTTGGATTTAGTACTTACACAAGTACAAAATAAAACAAATTTGAATTTAAACAAGTTTATGTCTATCTTAATAATTCTAATATTTTATATTTTTTTTGTGCAGACATGGCAGATAGAGTTTTCGTTCCAAAGCATAATATGGTCATTCCTCCGGACCATGAGATACCAGAGGCTCAAACATACCGCCAAATGGTGGATTTTTTGGTTGGTTCAAGGATTTCGTATGCTCTGTCGCATAATATCCAGATAGTAATCCCATATGTTCGTCAATTTTGGGATCATTTACAAGTCGACTGTACTGTTACTCCAACAGTGTTGAGGACGAGGATTGCTGGACACCCTCTAGTGTTTTCAGCTGACATGTTGCGTCAAGTGCTGCAGTTAGGCTCTCAAGAGCAAGAAAATGGGCCGATTGGCTTCCCGTTAGCAATCAGGCAAGCAGCATTTATCAGAATGGGATATAGCCTGGACGTGGCTAAGTCCTCTTTTATGAAGAGTGGGCTGATAGGGCAATGGTGATACCTAGCTCACGTCTTTATGGTGTGTTTTGCTGCCAAGAAAGCAGGATTCGATTACATCGTATCGAAGATTCAGTCAGGGATGATAGCCCTGGTTTACAATCAAAGATGTAGCTACTCGGAGATGTTCTTTACAGAGTTTGTTCAACAAGTAATAGCTCCGGACCGAGAAAGATTTCTGCTATATCCGAGATTCGTAATGTTGCTGATAAGACATTTCCTACCGAACCTGCCACAGCTGAACGAAATTCAAAGTGTTGTTGTGATTGACAAACGAATCTTTGCAGATTGTCAAGCTCATAGAGGAAGATTAGCTAGGCCAGTGGAGGCACCACTGTTTGGTGCGGTGGTCGATCTAGATTTTCAAGTCCCCGAAGATGCCAACTGGGCAGGGGAAGTTCAAATGCCACAGCAGCCGCAACAACAACAACAGCAACCACAACATCCAAGGCCTCAACAACAAAGGAGGAGGCAAAGACCGTCAGCAAGACAAACTCAGGCAGCTAGGCCTTCAACAAGTCAAATGCAGGAACCAGAGGAAGTTGGTCCATCAAATGTAGCCCCCGTATCTGATCCACGGGCGGAGACTTTGGAGGAGATTTGGGCAGCTGGGCCGCATGCCAATGAGGCAATTACCTCTGAGCTTATTGAAAATATCTTGGAACTCCAGAAGGGGAAGTTGACATTTTTAAGCAGATCGATGATTATCAACCTGAGGCAACAGGTGAAGCCGAGTGAACTTCAGATTCTGAGTCGGAAGAAACGGAAGAGATTGTTATGGAGGGAGGTTCGGAGGATCCGACTATCCGGGTTGCCACCTATGGATCCCGGCTATTGGTTATCAATGAAGAGGCTACAAAGAAAAGAGCATCGACAGTTTCTGATGACGATGACTTCGATTTAGAAGAAGAATAAATAACACCTTTGGTGCCTAGGCATAGGGCCAAAAGGCATCGTTTCATGCAGGGAGCTTCTTCAGCCTCTGCTTCTGAGACAGAAATACCTATCGCTAAGCCATCAGAACCCACATCCATTCCACCACCACCACTTGTTCAAGCATCCATTCCCTCTCCAATCACCCCAACCCCCATCCAATCAATTCCATCCACTTCATCGACCTTCACAGATAATCAAAGGTTTACTGAGCTCAGGAGCAAGGTTGACTTCCATCAAGTCCAAATATTACAGTTAACCAAAGCAATCTGTGAAATACAGGCACATAATGCGAGTGTTGAGAAGGAGAATGCTGAGTTGAAGAAATCTGTTGGAAAGATGGACGAAAAAAATCTTGAGCTTAAAACTTTTGTTGCTGATCAAGCTGCCGAAATCAGAACAATGAGATCCCTTATTGAGCAATTACTGAAAAATCTAAAGGCTCAAGGGGAGACGAGCTGTAGGGATCCGGAGGAGCAACAAAGGGGAGATGATGAAGGCGATGATCCCAATGCACCAAAAGAGAATGAGCCAGTAGATTTTCCTACTGCTCTATATGCTGAAGTTCAGGGGGAGCCTAGTCAGGCTGGTGTTGAAGGAGGAGATGGAGATAAGGCTGGTTCTTAAAATGCTCATGAAAGTGAAATGATAGACGCCTTGAGAGATATTGAGGAAGAAGTTATGGATTTTGATTTTGAAGAAGAAATAGAAGAGCTGGAAGAAGGAGAATTCGTACCGGAGGATGTAATTGATTGGAGATCTGACGATGAAGTGATAGACGACGAGGACGATAATGTCAATGAAGTGATTATTAATTCACAGCCTATCACGGAGTTATATGTGCGAGATAATCACAATGTGATTGATATAGATGGGATCAAGATAGCCTCGGTCGAACACTCTGAACTTGAAGAAGCAGAAAAAGAGCCTTCCAGGGCTGATTTAATGAAACTGTGGTTCAAGAAAGAAGAAAAGAAAGAAAAGTCGAAGATGAAGAAAAAGATGAGAATTCCTGGGGTAGAAAGTCTCTCCGGAGGTATTATCAGCTGGTTCTTTGACAGAGAATTGCAGCTATTCATTCTGAAGAGGAGAGATGGTCTGCAGTACCTGAGGCGGACACTTATAGTATTTAATACATTGCCAAAGGTAGAAGTAAAGGAGTTGGCGTGGAAAGAGTTAATCAATATCGGTGAGGATCCTTATGCTGAGGTTATAGCCAAGATTATCAGAAAGGAGGGCCGATCCGGAAAATTTGAAAGACTCAAGCCAAGGACGGGAAAGAGAGTGGATGATGAAACAAGGATTGATCCACATACGGGAAGGCCTTGGGCCAGAATGATTTATAAACCCCTCAAGTGATTAAAAAGGGTGCCTATGAAATCGATGCCACAGAATGTTTTGAGTAACATGAAATTGTGGTACGTCGATAATGCCACAGGACAAAGTTATTTTGAGAGTGTATGATCCACTGCATTTAATAAATCTATCGAAGGATGAGATGAAGAAGCTACATGATCAGCATATCTTCTTTCATGAAGGATGGAGATCTGAAGCCAGAAAGTTCCAGAAGATAGTTAAAGTATGTATAGATGCGGGTATATATGCAGGAAGTAGTATATATGGTCCAGATACTTAATCAAAATGTAAATAGTTAGAAGGTATCGTCAAAGGGGAGTATGTTGGTACACCCTGTGTGACGATAGCAGTCTAAGTGTATTAGCATTTTATCTAAGTCATATTACAAGATATTGAGTATTAACTAGTGTTTGATATATGTGATTTTGTGTGTTTGATATTTATTGATTGTATGTTTGAACTTGATGTAATGTATTACAAGAAGTTCAAACATAAAGTCCAAAGATTAATTCAAACATAAGTTAAAACCTATATTCAAATAGAAGTTTACATGTGAAATTCGAATTTAGCATAAATTCGAATTTAGCATAGTAGTCAAATTCGAATTTGTCATGTAGACAAATTCGAATGGGCCTTGGGCCTGGATTCGAGTTTGTCCCATGACAAACTCGAATGGGTCTCTATAATTAGGGATTAACTCGAATCATTAGGAGACTTGTGCAGATTTCGTGTGAGTAATTAGTAGAAGGCGATCTCGAGTTTATCAGCAAACAGTGTGTGTTTTCGGAGAGAATCATCGCGTAGGTTCGTTCTTAGTCGATCGTACAACGCCGTGGTAGTCTCCGTGTTTAGTGTTAGTGATCTTACCGTCAAGCCACTAACGAGGATTCCACACTCGTTGGTGTGTGTCGCGTCAGGATAGATCTGCAGTGTGAAGACCTTACACTAACTAAGCTTTTATTTGTGCAGGGCACCCACATGTCACAACATAAAACAAGATGACATTTGGACAGTGGATGCTCTAGGCACATGACAGGCAATTCTGAATGCTTGTGAAATTTCAAAGGCTTTGAAGGAGGGTTTGTTGCATTTGGAGGAAATTCCAAGGGAGGTAAGGTCACAGGTAAAGGTACTGTTAAAGCAGGCAATATGCTTTTCAATGATGTTTTATGTGTTGAACAGCTGAAGTACAATTTATTAAGTGTGTCTCAAATCTGTGATAAACAAAATATTGTTGTCTTCACAGATTCTGAGTGCATTATTCATTCAAAAGATTTTAAAATACCTGAAAATCTTGTTTTACTGAGTACACCAAGAAAGGACAATGTCTACTGTTTGGACATAGATCTGTTATCCAAATCAAGTACTTTAAACTGTTTGATATCCAAAGCATCATCTAATGAGTCTCCTCATTGGCACAGAGTGATGTGTCACATGAACTTAAAATCTATGAAAGTTCTAGTCAAAAAGAATTTGGTAAGAGGTTTACCACAAAAGGAGTTCACATGTGATGATCATTGTGTAGCATGCCTTAAAGGCAAGCAACACAAAACTTCTCATAAGGCCAAGGAAGTAAATTGAATCTCATCTGCACTTCATCTTATTCATATGGATCTCTTTGGTCCAACATCTGCTTTGAGTTTGAATAAAAGAGCTTACTGTTTAGTCATTGTTGATGATTTCACCAGACTCACATGGGTATACTTTCTTAGGACTAAAGATGAAACTGCTGAGCTAGTTAAATTATTTACTCTTAAGATAGAAAACCAATCCAACTTAAAAGTTAAGGTGATAAGGTCAGACAATGGAACTGAGTTTAAAAACCATATCCTAAACAATTTCTGTGAGTCTAAAGGTATTGCTAGGCAATATAGTGCACAAGAACACCACAGCAAAATGGTGTAGCTGAAAGAAAGAACAGAACTTTAATTGAGGCTGCTAGAACCATGCTAGCTGATTCCGAACTGCCAATAACCTTTTGGGCAGAAGCATTAAATACAGCTTGCCATATTCTGAATAGGGTTCAGGTTGTTCAATCATAAGGGAAAACTCCATATGAGTTATTCCATCATAGAGTCCCCTTAATAGCCTTTCTAAAGTCGTTTGGCTGTTCATGCACCATTCTTCACACTAAGACTCACTTAGGAAAGTTTGAAAGTAAGGCTGAAGAAGGTTTCTTTGTAGGATACTCCACTCAAAGCAAAGCCTATAGAGTATATATAACAGTGTGTCTAAAACCATTGAAGAAAGTGCCAATGTTGAGTTTAATGAAAACACTGCAAATGTCAAAGGCACTGGTCCTGATTGGTTGTTTGATTTCGTCTCTTTAACTAATTCTCTGAGCTTTGTTGAGTATACTGCAGAACTGATGAAAACAGGGTTGAAGCTTCCAACACAAAGTCTCATGCTGGTAGCACAAATGTTCAAGCTGTTTGCACAAAGTTTCAGACTGTTGAAGATTCTTGTCAATGGGATGAGTATACGGTTATACCACTTCTATCTTGTGACCCACCAGGGGTACTGGATGCTCAACATGATTCAAATCCATACTATGAAGTGCCAATCTCAAGTCCTGAGGGAACAACTCCATCACAAAGGGAAATAGTCCCAGATTCTAGTCAAGCTGTTCCTGAAGCTGAACCATCAAGTGGTCCTGATGGAGATGATACAAATCTAGGAAAAATCTAAAGGCTCAAGGGGAGACGAGCTGTAGGAATCCGGAGGAGCAACAAAGGGGAGATGATGAAGTCGGTGATCCCAATGCACCAAAAGAGAATGAGCCAATAGATTTTCCTACTGCTCTATATGCTGAAGTTCAGGGGGAGCCTAGTCAGGCTGGTGTTGAAGGAGGAGATGGAGATAAGGCTGGTTCTTAAAATGCTCATGAAATTGAAATGATAGACGCCTTGAGAGATATTGAGGAAGAAGTTATGGATTTTGATTTTGAAGAAGAAATAGAAGAGCTGGAAGAAGGAGAATTCGTACCGAAGGATGTAATTGATTGGAGATCTGACGATGAAGTGATAGACGACGAGGACGATAATGTGAACGAAGTGATTATTAATTCACAGCCTATCACGGAGTTATATGTGCGAGATAATCACAATGTGATTGATATAGATGAGATCAAGATAGCCTCGGTCGAAGACTCTGAACTTGAAGAAGCAGAAAAAGAGCCTTCCAGGGCTGACTTAATGAAACTGTGGTTCAAGAAAGAAGAAAAGAAAGAAAAGTCGAAGATGAAGAAAAAGATGAGAATTCCTGGGGCAGAAAGTCTCTCCGGAGGTATTATCAGCTGCTTCTTTGACAAAGAATTGCAGCTATTCATTCTGAAGAGGAGAGATGGTCCGCAGTACCTGAGGCGGACACTTAAAGTATTTAATACATTGCCAAAGGTAGAAGTAAAGGAGTTGGCGTGGAAAGAGTTAATCAATATCGGTGAGGATCCTTATGCTGAGGTTATAGCCAAGATTATCAGAAAGGAGAGCCGATCGGGAAAATTTGAAAGACTCAAGCCAAGGACGGGAAAGAGAGTGGAAGATGAAACAAGGATTGATCCACATACGGGAAGGCCTTGGGCCAGAATGGTTTATAAACCCCTCAAGTGATTAAAAAGGGTGCCTATGAAATCGATGCCACAGAATGTTTTGAGTAACATGAAATTGTGGTACGTCGATAATGATACAGCCGAAGCAGTCATGGAGGATACACAGGACAAAGTTATTTTGAGAGTGTATGATCCACTGCATTTAATAAATCTATCGAAGGATGATCTGAAGAAGCTACATGATCAGCATATCTTCTTTCATGAAGGATGGAGATCTTTAGCCAGAATGTTCCAAAAGATAGTTAAAGTATGTATAGATGCGGGCATATATGCAGGAAGTAGTATATATGGTCCAGATACTTAATCAAAATGTAAATAGTTAGAAGCTATCGTCAAGGGGGAGTATGTTGGTACACCCTGTGTGACGATTGCAGTCTAAGTGTATTAGCATTTTATCTAAGTCATATTACAAGATATTGAGTATTAACTAGTGTTTGATATATGTGATTTTGTGTGTTTGATATTTATTGATTGTATGTTTGAACTTGATGTAATGTATTACAAGAAGTTCAAACATAAAGTCCAAAGATTAATTCAAACATAAGTTAAAACATATATTCAAATAGAAGTTTACATGTGAAATTCGAATTTAGCATAAATTCGAATTTAGCATAGTAGTCAAATTCGAATTTGTCATGTAGACAAATTCGAATGGGCCTTGGGCCTGGATTCGAGTTTGTCCCATGACAAACTCGAATGGGTCTCTATAATTAGGGATTAACTCGAATCATTAGGAGACTTTTACAGATTTCGTGTGAGTAATTAGCAGAAGGCGATCTCGAGTTTATCAGCAAACAGTGTGTGTTTTCGGAGAGAATCATCTCGTAGGTTCGTTCTTAGTCGATCGTACAACGCCGTGGTAGTCTCCTTGTTTAGTGTTAGTGATCTTACCGTCAAGCCACTAACGAGGATTCCACACTCGTTGGTGTGTGTCGCGTCAGGATAGATCTGCAGTGTGAAGACCTTAGACTAACTAAGCTTTTATTTGTGCAGGGCACCCATATGTCACAGCATAAAACAAGATGACATTTGGACAGTGGATGCTCTAGGCACATGACAGGCAATTCTGAATGCTTGTTAAATTTAAAAGGCTTTGAAGGAGGGTTTGTTGCATTTGGAGGAAATTCCAAGGGAGGTAAGGTCACAGGTAAAGGTACTGTTAAAGCAGGCAATATGCTTTTCAATGATGTTTTATGTGTTGAACAGCTGAAGTACAATTTATTAAGTGTGTCTCAAATCTGTGATAAACAAAATATTGTTGTCTTCACAGATTCTTAGTGCATTGTTCTTTCAAAAGATTTTAAAATACCTGAAAATCTTGTTTTACTGAGTACACCAAGAAAGGACAATGTCTACTGTTTGGACATAGATCTGTTATCCAAATCAAGTACTTTAAGCTGTTTGATATCCAAAGCATCATCTAATGAGTCTGCTCATTGGCACAGAGTGATGTGTCACATGAACTTCAAATCTATGAATGTTCTAGTCAAAAAGAATTTGGTAAGAGGTTTACCACAAAAGGAGTTCATATGTGATGATCATTGTGTAGCATGCCTTAAAGGCAAGCAACACAAAACTTCTCATAAGGCCAAGGAAGTAAATTCAATCTCATCTGCACTTCATCTTATTCATATGGATCTCTTTGGTCCAACATCTGCTTTGAGTTTGAATAAAAGAGCTTACTGTTTAGTCATTGTTGATGATTTCACCAGACTCACATGGGTATACTTTCTTAGGACTAAAGATGAAACTGCTGAGCTAGTTAAATTATTTATTCTTAAGATAGAAAACCAATCCAACTTAAAAGTTAAGGTGATAAGGTCAGACGATGGAACTGAGTTTAAAAACCATATCCTAAACAATTTTAGTGAGTCTAAAGGTATTGCTAGGCAATATAGTGCACAAGAACACCACAGCAAAATGGTGTAGCTGAAAGAAAGAACAGAACTTTAATTGAGGCTGCTAGAACCATGCTAGCTGATTCCGAACTGCCAATAACCTTTTGGGCAGAAGCATTAAATACAGCTTGCCATATTTTGAATAGAGTTCAGGTTGTTCAATCACAAGGGAAAACTCCATATGAGTTATTCCATCATAGAGTCCCATTAATAGCCTTTCTAAAGTCGTTTGGCTGTTCATGCACCATTCTTCACACTAAGACTCACTTAGGAAAGTTTGGAAGTAAGGCTGAAGAAGGGTTCTTTGTAGGATACTCCACTCAAAGCAAAGCCTATAGAGTATATAACAGTGTGTCTAAAACCATTGAAGAAAGTGCCAATGTTGAATTTAATGAAAACACTGCAAATGTCAAAGGCACTGGTCCTGATTGGTTGTTTGATTTCGACTCTTTAACTAATTCTCTGAGCTTTGTTGAGTATACTGCAGAACTGATGAAAACAGGGTTGAAGCTGCCAACACAAATTCTCATGTTGGTAGCACAAATGTTCAAGCTGTTTGCACAAAGTTTCAGACTGTTGAAGATTCTGGTCAATGGGATGAGTATACGGTTATACCACTTCTATCTTGTGACCCACCAGGGGTACTGGATGCTCAACATGATTCAAATCCATACTATGAAGTGCCAATCTCAAGTCCTGAGGGAACAACTCCATCACAAAGGGAAATAGTCCCAGATTCTAGTCAACCTGTTCCTGAAGCTGAACCATCAAGTGGTCCTGATGGAGATGATACAAATCTAGGAACTTCTTTTCAGACAGACACAGAGCCAACAGTTAGAGTTCACAAGTATCATCCTCTCAATCAGATAATGGGTGATCCACGCACTCCTGTGCAGACAAGGACAATGGTTCACAAGGAGTCTACTGGTGCTGAATCAGCAGTCCTAGAATTCAGTCTAGCTGCCTTTGAACATTCCTGTTTCATGTCACAGTAGAACCTAAGAAGGCATCTGAGGCTTTGAAAGATCCATCTTGGATTGAGGCAATGCAGGAAGAACTACTGCAATTCAAGATTCAGAATGTATGTACTCTAGTTGATCTCCCTAAAGGAAAGAGAGCAATTGGTACAAGATGAGTGTTCAGAAACAAGAAGGATTAGAAAGGGATAATTATCAAGAACAAAGCAAGATTGGTAGCACAGGGATACACTCAAGAAGAAGGAATAGATTATGACGATGTGTTTGCTCCAGTGGCAAGAATTGAAGCCATTAGACTGTTTCTAGCCTATGCAAGCTTCAAAGGATTTAAAGTGTATTAAATGGATGTGAAGCCTGCTTTCCTGTATGGTACAATTGAAGAAGAGGTCTATGTGTGTCAACCTCCTGGATTTGAGGACTACAAGTATCCAGACAGAGTATACAAATTAGACAAAGCCCTTTATGGCCTTCACCAAGCCCCTAGAGCATGGTATGACACTCTGTCATCATACCTTTTACAGAATGGATTCAAGAGAGGTACTCTGGACATAACATTGTTCACAAAGTCCATCAAATCTGAGATTTTGCTTGTTCAGATTTATGTGGATGATATCATCTTTTGCGTCTACCATTGACAGTCTGTGCAAAGAGTTTGAGGCATTGATGCACAAAAAGTTTCAAATGAGTTCAATGGGAGAACTCACCTTCTTTCTAGGATTGCAGGTCAAGCAAAAGCCTACACGACTTTTTGTAAGTCAGTCAAATTATGTTAAAGACATCCTGGAGAAGTTTGGTTACAAAGATACCAAAGTTGCTAGTACTCCAATGGACACTCACAAGCAGCTTGATGCAGATAAAGATGGAGTAGATGTGGACATTCATCCATACAAATCCTTGATAGGTTCACTTATGTATCTCACATCTTCTAGACCTGATATAATGTTTGATGTTTGTGTGTGTGCCAGGTTTCAATGTGCTCCAAAGGACTCGCACCTATTTGCTGTTAAGAGAATATTTAGATATCTCAAAAGCCAACCACATTTGGGCCTCTGGTATCCTAAAGACTCTCCTCTTGAACTGACAGCCTATTCTGACAGTGATTATGGAGGATGCAACATTGACAGAAAGTCCACAACTGGTGGATGTCAATACCTAGGAGAAAGACTGGTCTCTTGGCAATGGAAAAAGCAAACAACTGTCTCCACCTCATCCACTGAAGCAGAATATGTAGCAGCTGCAAGTTGCTGTTCTTAAGTGATGTGGATTTAAAATCAACTGAGAGACTATGATATGAATTTCTTATCCACTCCTATTTACATTGACAACTCAAGTGCAATAAGCATTGTATAAAATCCAGTGAAATTTCCCAAAACCAAGCATATAGACATCAGATTTCACTTTATAAGGGATTGTAATCAGAAGAAATTAATCCAAGTTACCAAAATTCATACTGATGATCAGTTAGCTGATCTATTTACAAAACCATTTGATGTAGGAAGATTCACCTTCCTAGTATCAAATATTGGCATGGTTAATATGGATTAATTTATTTTTCATTATTTTCTCTTATTTTATGAAAAATATGTTTATTTCATATGCTTGTTTAAGGGGGAGACACTGTTTCATTAGAATATGCTTCTTTTCAAATAACAGCTTGAGTCTTTTCTCGAGCTGCTAGTTCATTATACTCGGACTGTTAGTTGTTTCACTTGATCTGTCAAAGTGTGCAGGGTATTTTGGTAACTTTCTATAAGTGTGTGCGCGGGATTAGATATTTTCGAAACCCTCAAATCTTTAAAGGTCCCAGTTTCGTTCTATTGTAACTACCAGTTAAAAAATATTTTCCACGACCTGCCTTTTCTCTATGAGCGATTTACACACACTTTTCTGAAACCCTAAATCACCGTTTGATCGTCAATGGAGTTTGTCAAAGAACATAACTGTCTTCCCTATTCTCTCAAACACACTAACCTTCAACCATTCCATGCCATGATGGACTTCCTTCGAAGTTCCCATATCCATCATGCCCTCACAATCAATCTCACCATCTACATATCTCATATAGAACAATTTTGGAAACATGCCTCTGTCCAAACCATCAATGGAGTCACTTCTTTGACATCCAAGATCGATGGAAATACTGTCACCATCACTGAGGATCTCCTTCGCCAACACTTGCATCTTCAAGATGCCACAGGTATTTATGATCTATCCCTTACTGCCTTACATGAAGGTCTTTTTGCTATAGGGTATAGGGGCCCTACAGATTCTTATACTTTCTTTAAAACTCATTTTGCCCCTAAGTGGAAATATCTTGTACATATTGTCCAACAATGCATAAGCCCTAAAAGAACTGGCTGAGCAGAATTTTCATCTAATATAGCCACTCCCTTAGTGTGTTTATCTACAGGCCAACAGTTCAAATTTTCTAATATGATTTTTCAGGGTATGTTAAGGCATCATGCCCTAAAGCATGGGAAATTTTTGATGTATCCTAGGTTTTTGGCTGAAATAATTGAAAGAACTTGCAGTATTTTCAATGTACATAAAAGGATTGATGTTTCCCATAGGCACTCTTTACCAACAATAAAACGTCATTTAAAATCAAGGGCCAACTTTTTGAGTGTAGATGTCCCATTGCCCTCTACAATGTTGGGCATCAATCCACTAAACAGAGGAGAGGGTCCTGAGCAGACTCAGCCTAACATCACTGCTTCACCCCCAGGACCCCAACCCACTCCTCATGATACAAATACTCCCTCTGATACTTCTATCAAACCCACATCCCCACTTATTCTATATAAAATAAAAAGGGTTTCAGAAGCTCCTTCCTCCTCAGCCCAAACACAAGAGCCAAATGTCCCTGTGCAGGAGGACACTCCTGCATAGAATATCTAAAGGGCACCCACTGAGGACACTCCCATCCTCAATTTGGAGGTGGACATCCCAACAGAGGATGTCCATATGGGTTCTGTGGCTGACACAACTGATGTCTTTGCACAAGAGGCACATGACAGTGTCAACATCAATAAGACCACACCCATGGCAACAGAGGGTGTGCAAGCACCTTCTGGAAGTCCCCAGTACCAAGAACAGAGGGGCCCAGATATGTCTACTTCTGGAATTCCTGCCAGTGATAGATCACAAGTACCACACTCATTTGCTGATCTTGAGGCAAGTATGCAACTTATGATATTAACGGATCCTCAGCGGAAACCTGTTTTGGCAGTATTTGAATATTACCAGTCTCTTATTGCTGCACAGGGGGCACAAATTCTAGCACTCCGAAGGACAGTAGCTGCTTAGAATTAAAGAATGGATTATTTTCATCAGGGATTCACTCTCTGTGGAAATAAGATAATTCAACTTGAGAAGATGATTCGAACCCTAATGGCAAAGGTTGTAGGCCCTCCTGGCCAAACCAATGCATCCAAAAAGGGGGAGAATCCAAGCAGCTCTAACTCCCACTCCAACAGTCCCAGATTCTAGGCTAACAGTCCCAACAGCTTCTCAAGCTGTTAGCCTAGAAACTCAAGCTACTCCCATAAGAACAACTGGAGTTGTTATCAGAGAAGGTGTTCAAGCTCCTGTCAGTACAGTCCAAGCTACAACCTCTGCAGCCTCCAAAGATAAGGGCAAGGGCATTCTCATAGAATCTCCAAAGCTTAAATTTTCATCTTGAGATGCCCAAGTTGCTCATGATGCTGAGTTTGCCAGACAATTAGCAGAAGAACAGGATGAACTTTTGGACCAGCAAACCAATACTCCAATGCAAGATGATGAAACCTTAGGTGATTACCTAAGAGGGTTTGTGGTCAAACAGAATAAGAAGAAAAGGAAAATGTGAACAGTGCATTCAAAGGCAGAGCTCAGAAGGTTTTTGATAAATTTCGCCTTTGCAGTTGGGATTCTAAAGAAAATGGCTCTGTCATGGAGCACAGAAAGGCTGCAAGAAATTCATGACAAAGAAATGGAAAAACGAAAGATAGCCAAAGTCTCCCATCCAGTCCAAAGTCTCCCAGAACCAGTTCAAGCTGATGTAAGTGTTCATCAAGCTGGTGTCAGTGATCCTTCTCCTCCTGTTCAAGCTGCTGCTACTAATCCTCAACCAGAAGCCATTTCACAAGCAAAGCTTGATCAGGTGAAAAAGGTGTTATTTGAGCATCAACTTCAAAAGGTGATGGAGATTGAAAAGACCCTCGACCAGCATGACTTCTCAAAACCGCCTATTACATACTGGTATGCTAAGTCAATGGATAACATTGATTTAAAATATCATTTTGTAGTCAGAAGAGAAGCTGGTCCTGAGGAAGAGTACAAGAGTATAATGCACATAGTTCAATGGATGACCAGGGATGAACTTACTAGAATGCACCATGTTGGATCTGTGAGTCAAGTTAGATCTTTACTACCTTAGGTCAAGTAGGCTATAAAAGATTTGAAAAGCATTTTTGATTCAGAGTCCATCAGAAAAGATATAGAAGATGCCAAAGAGATGAAGATTGCAAATGTGGATCTGTATGTGAAGTCAAAGACATACAGACTCAAATTCAAATGGATCCAGCATGTTCTTCAATTTTGAATTCTTTGATCTTCCAAGGGCTTGGTTGGTACAAATGAGCTCAGTGAAGATATACTGTGATAGAGAAGAATTGAAAAGAGAATTTTTGAAGGCAGTTAATCAGAAACTTTCACAATTATAAGTTTTTGGATGCCTTAGTTTGTAGATAACAATTTTACTTTGTTTTATTTCCTTACTTGTATAGAAACTTAGAGTCTTGTGTCAAGAATTTAAGTTAGGGGGAGATTGTTGGGAAATATTCTAAGTATGTCAAGCTGTTAGTTAGATTTCTCAAACTATTAGTAGATGTTTTGTGTAATTACAAAGTTCAAGCTGTTAGTTGAAGAAGTTCGAGCTGCTAGTTCAAAAGTTCAAGCTGCCAGTGTTCAAACTCAAGCTGCTCAACAGATAGACTTCAAGCTGCTCAACAGCTCAATAAACAGAAAGTGCTGATATTCAAGAAAAGAGATATTTGAAGATTGAAGCATATCTACTATCAGAGAAATCAGAGTTTCTAAAGGAAACAAATCAGAAGAAATTATAAATATACATAGAATAGGTTTTCTATTGTAATGCTGCACGTACAAGTTTATTTCAGTTGTATTTGTTTTTCTGATTAAGTTTTCATAAGCCTCTAAGGTTGTAAAACCCTAAGAACAATCTCTGTTCTTCGTCTAATCAAACAGATTAGAGGTGATTGTAATCATTGAGTTTTGGCAAAACAAGTGATTTTGATTGTTGATCATATTTACATGTTATTTATTTTGAAAGCTTTTCTTAAAACAATTAAGTGTTATTCCGCAAACTTCTTAATTGGACTTTGATTCAATACAAGGTTATTGGTTTATACTCTGATTAATTCAATCCAGTTAATCTTAGGTAGTAATTTTGATCTTGACAGTCACACATACAATTACTTCATGTGACCATATACTGGAATATTATTTCGTCACCCAAATCATTAATCAAGTGACCATATAGTGGCATATGATTTAGTCACACAATATGGCACTCAATGTGACTACTACCTATTAGATTTTTACACTCTAACACACACTACACTTTAGCCTGACATACTAACTTATGTGACCATATAGTGTCTCCTTTTGGCTACTTTAAAATCTCGTGTGACAAACTCGAGTTCATGATTTAGTCAAATAACAAATTACTTCCTGTGACCATATACTGGAATTTGATTTAGTCACACGTACAGTTACTTCATGTGACCATATACTGGGATATGATTTGGTCAACCAAATCATTATTCAAGTGACCATATAGTGGCCTATGATTTCATCACACAAATTGGCACTCAATGTGACTACTACGTATTAGATTTTTACATTCTAAAACACACTACAATTTACCAACACATACTAACTTATGTGACCATATAGTGTCTGCTTCTGGCTACACTAAAATCTTGTGTGAGAAACTCGAGTTCATGATTTAGTCACATAAAAAATTACTTCATGTAACCATATACTGGAATATGATTTAATCACACGTACAATTACTTCATGTGACCATATACTGGAATATGATTTAGTCACCCAAATCATTATTCAAGAGACCAAATAGTGGCATATGATCTCATCACACAAAATGGCACTCAATGTGATTACTACGTATTAGATTTTTGCATTCTAAGACACACTACACTTTAGCTAGACATGCTAACTTATCTGATCATATAGTGTCTGCTTTTGGCTACACTAAAATCTTGTGCGGCAAACTCGAGTTCATGATTTAGCCACATAACAAATTACTTCATGTGACCATATACTGGAATTTGATTTAGTCACACATACAATTACTTCTTGTGAACATATACTGGAATATGATTTGGTCACCCAAATCATTATTCAAGTGACCATACAGTGGCATATGATTTAGTCACACAAAATGGCACTCAATGTGACTACTACGTACTAGATTTTTGCATTCTAACACACACTACACTTTAGCCACACATACTAACTTATGTGACCATATAGTGTCTGCTTTTGACTACACTAAAATCTTGTGTGACAAACTCGAGTTCATGATTTAGCCACATAACAAATTACTTCATGTGACCATATACTGAAATTTGATTTAGTCACACATACAATTACTTCTTGTGAACATATACTGGAATATGATTTGGTCACCCAAATCATTATTCAAGTGACCATACAGTGGCATATGATTTAGTCACACAAAATGGGACTCATTGTCACTACTACGTATTAGATTTTTACATTCTAACAAACACTACACTTTGGCCACACACACTAACTTGTGTTACCAAATAGTGTCTGCTTTTGGCTACACTAAAATCTTGTGTGACAAATTCAAGTTCATGATTTAGTCACGTAACAAATTACTTCTTGTGACCATATACTAGAATATGATTTAGTCACACATACAATTACTTCATGTGACCATATACTGGAATATGATTTGGTCACCCAAATACTTATTCAAGTGACCATACAGTGGCATATGATTTAGTCACACAAAATGGCACTCAATGTCACTACTACGTATTAGATTTTTACATTCTAACACACACTACACTTTAGCCACACATACTAACTTATGTGACCATGTAGTGTCTGCTTTTGACTACACTATAATCTTGTGTGACAAACTGGAGTTTATGATTTAGCCACATAACAAGTTACTTCATGTGACCATATACTGGAATATGATTTAGTCACACATACAATTAATTCATGTTACCATATACTGGAATATGATTTGGTCACCTAAATCATTATTCAAGTGACCATATAGTGGCATATGATTTAGTCACACAAAATGGCACTCTATGTGACTACTACGTATTAGATTTTTACATTCTAACACACACTACACTTTAGCCACACATACTAACTTATGTGACCATATAGTGTCTGCATTTGGCTACACTAAAATCTCGTGTGACAAACTCGAATTCATGATTTAGTCAAATAACAAATTACTTCCTGTGACCATATACTAGAATATGTTTTAGTCACACATACAATTACTTCATGTGACCATATACTGGAATATGATTTGGTCACCCAAATCATTATTCAAGTGACCATATAGTGGCATATGATTTAGTCACACAAAATGGCACTCAATGTGACTACTACGTATTAGATTTTTGCATTCTAACACACACTACACTTTCGCCACACACACTAACTTATGTAACCATATGGTGTCTGCTTTTGGCTACACTAAAATCTTGTGTGACAAACTAGAGTTAATGATTTAATCACATAACAAATTACTTCTTGTGACCATATACTGGAATATGATTTAGTCACACATACAATTACTTCATGTGACCATATACTGGAATATGATTTGGTCACCCAAATCATTATTCAAGAGACCATGTAGTGGCATATGATTTAGTCACACGAAATGGCACTCAATGTGACTACTACATATTAGATTTTTACATTCTAACACACTCTACACTTTAGCCACACATACTAACTTATGTGACCATATATTGTCTGCTTTTGGCTACACTAAAATCTTGTGAGACAAACTCAAGTTTATGATTTAGCCACATAACAAATTACTTCATGTGACCATATACTGGAATATGATTTAGTCACACATACAATTACTTCATGTGACCATTTACTAGAATATGATTTTGTCACCAAAATCATTATTCAAGTGACCATATAGTGGCATATGATTTAGTCACCCAAAATGGCTATTAATGTGACTACTACGTATTAGATTTTACATTCTAACAGACACTACACTTTGGCCACACACACTAACTTATGTTACCATATAGTGTCTGCTTTTGGCTACACTAAATCTTGTGTGACAAACTGGAGTTCATGATTTAGCCACATAACAAATTACTTCATGTGACCATATACTGGAATTTAATTTAGTCACACATACAATTACTTCTTGTGAACATATACTGGAATATGATTTGGTCACCCAAATCATTATTCAAGTGACCATAAAGTGGCATATGATTTAGTCACACAAAGTGGCACTCATTGTGACTACCATTCTAACAGACACTACACTTTAGCCACACATACTAACTTTTGTGACCATATAGTGTCTGCTTTTGGCTACACTAAAATCTTGTGTGAGAAACTCGAGTTCATGATTTAGCCAAATAACAAATTACTTCATGTGACCATATACTGGAATATGAGTTAGTCACACATACAATTACTTCATGTTACATATACTGGAATATGATTTGGTCACCCAAATCATTATTCAAGTGACCATATAGTGGCATATGATTTAGTCACACAAAATGGCACTCAATGTGACTACTAGTATTAGATTTTTACATTCTAACACACACTACACTTTAGCCACACATACTAACTTATGTGACCATATAGTGTCTCCTTTTGGCTACTTTAAAATCTCGTGTGACAAACTCGAGTTCATGATTTAGTCAAATAACAAATTACTTCCTGTGACCATATACTGGAATTTGATTTAGTCACACGTACAGTTACTTCATGTGACCATATACTGGGATATGATTTGGTCAACCAAATCATTATTCAAGTGACCATATAGTGGCCTATGATTTCATCACACAAATTGGCACTCAATGTGACTACTACGTATTAGATTTTTACATTCTAAAACACACTACAATTTACCAACACATACTAACTTATGTGACCATATAGTGTCTGCTTCTGGCTACACTAAAATCTTGTGTGAGAAACTCGAGTTCATGATTTAGTCACATAAAAAATTACTTCATGTAACCATATACTGGAATATGATTTAATCACACGTACAATTACTTCATGTGACCATATACTGGAATATGATTTAGTCACCCAAATCATTATTCAAGAGACCAAATAGTGGCATATGATCTCATCACACAAAATGGCACTCAATGTGATTACTACGTATTAGATTTTTGCATTCTAAGACACACTACACTTTAGCTAGACATGCTAACTTATCTGATCATATAGTGTCTGCTTTTGGCTACACTAAAATCTTGTGCGGCAAACTCGAGTTCATGATTTAGCCACATAACAAATTACTTCATGTGACCATATACTGGAATTTGATTTAGTCACACATACAATTACTTCTTGTGAACATATACTGGAATATGATTTGGTCACCCAAATCATTATTCAAGTGACCATACAGTGGCATATGATTTAGTCACACAAAATGGCACTCAATGTGACTACTACGTACTAGATTTTTGCATTCTAACACACACTACACTTTAGCCACACATACTAACTTATGTGACCATATAGTGTCTGCTTTTGACTACACTAAAATCTTGTGTGACAAACTCGAGTTCATGATTTAGCCACATAACAAATTACTTCATGTGACCATATACTGAAATTTGATTTAGTCACACATACAATTACTTCTTGTGAACATATACTGGAATATGATTTGGTCACCCAAATCATTATTCAAGTGACCATACAGTGGCATATGATTTAGTCACACAAAATGGCACTCAATGTGACTACTACGTACTAGATTTTTGCATTCTAACACACACTACACTTTAGCCACACATACTAACTTATGTGACCATATAGTGTCTGCTTTTGACTACACTAAAATCTTGTGTGACAAACTCGAGTTCATGATTTAGTCACGTAACAAATTACTTCTTGTGACCATATACTAGAATATGATTTAGTCACACATACAATTACTTCATGTGACCATATACTGGAATATGATTTGGTCACCCAAATACTTATTCAAGTGACCATACAGTGGCATATGATTTAGTCACACAAAATGGCACTCAATGTCACTACTACGTATTAGATTTTTACATTCTAACACACACTACACTTTAGCCACACATACTAACTTATGTGACCATGTAGTGTCTGCTTTTGACTACACTATAATCTTGTGTGACAAACTGGAGTTTATGATTTAGCCACATAACAAGTTACTTCATGTGACCATATACTGGAATATGATTTAGTCACACATACAATTAATTCATGTTACCATATACTGGAATATGATTTGGTCACCTAAATCATTATTCAAGTGACCATATAGTGGCATATGATTTAGTCACACAAAATGGCACTCTATGTGACTACTACGTATTAGATTTTTACATTCTAACACACACTACACTTTAGCCACACATACTAACTTATGTGACCATATAGTGTCTGCATTTGGCTACACTAAAATCTCGTGTGACAAACTCGAATTCATGATTTAGTCAAATAACAAATTACTTCCTGTGACCATATACTAGAATATGTTTTAGTCACACATACAATTACTTCATGTGACCATATACTGGAATATGATTTGGTCACCCAAATCATTATTCAAGTGACCATATAGTGGCATATGATTTAGTCACACAAAATGGCACTCAATGTGACTACTACGTATTAGATTTTTGCATTCTAACACACACTACACTTTCGCCACACACACTAACTTATGTAACCATATGGTGTCTGCTTTTGGCTACACTAAAATCTTGTGTGACAAACTAGAGTTAATGATTTAATCACATAACAAATTACTTCTTGTGACCATATACTGGAATATGATTTAGTCACACATACAATTACTTCATGTGACCATATACTGGAATATGATTTGGTCACCCAAATCATTATTCAAGAGACCATGTAGTGGCATATGATTTAGTCACACGAAATGGCACTCAATGTGACTACTACATATTAGATTTTTACATTCTAACACACTCTACACTTTAGCCACACATACTAACTTATGTGACCATATATTGTCTGCTTTTGGCTACACTAAAATCTTGTGAGACAAACTCAAGTTTATGATTTAGCCACATAACAAATTACTTCATGTGACCATATACTGGAATATGATTTAGTCACACATACAATTACTTCATGTGACCATTTACTAGAATATGATTTTGTCACCAAAATCATTATTCAAGTGACCATATAGTGGCATATGATTTAGTCACCCAAAATGGCTATTAATGTGACTACTACGTATTAGATTTTACATTCTAACAGACACTACACTTTGGCCACACACACTAACTTATGTTACCATATAGTGTCTGCTTTTGGCTACACTAAATCTTGTGTGACAAACTGGAGTTCATGATTTAGCCACATAACAAATTACTTCATGTGACCATATACTGGAATTTAATTTAGTCACACATACAATTACTTCTTGTGAACATATACTGGAATATGATTTGGTCACCCAAATCATTATTCAAGTGACCATAAAGTGGCATATGATTTAGTCACACAAAGTGGCACTCATTGTGACTACCATTCTAACAGACACTACACTTTAGCCACACATACTAACTTTTGTGACCATATAGTGTCTGCTTTTGGCTACACTAAAATCTTGTGTGAGAAACTCGAGTTCATGATTTAGCCAAATAACAAATTACTTCATGTGACCATATACTGGAATATGAGTTAGTCACACATACAATTACTTCATGTTACATATACTGGAATATGATTTGGTCACCCAAATCATTATTCAAGTGACCATATAGTGGCATATGATTTAGTCACACAAAATGGCACTCAATGTGACTACTAGTATTAGATTTTTACATTCTAACACACACTACACTTTAGCCACACATACTAACATATGTGACCATATAGTGTCTGCTTTTGGCTACACTAAAATCTCGTGTGACAAACTCGAGTTCATAATTTAGTCAAATAACAAATTACTTCCTGTGACCATATATTAGAATATGTTTTAGTCACACATACAATTACTTCATGTGACCATATACTGGAATATGATTTGGTCACCCAAATCATTATTCAAGAGACCATATAGTGGCACATGATTTAGTCACTCAAAATCGCACTCAATGTGACTTCTACGTATTAGATTTTTACATTCTAACACACACTACACTTTAGCCACACATACTAACTTATGTGACCATATAGTGCCTGCTTTTGGCTACATTAAAATCTCGTGTGACAAACTCGAGTTCATGATTTAGTCAAATAACAAATTACTTCATGTGACCATATACTGGAATTTGATTTAGTCACACGTACAATTACTTCATGTGACCATATACTGGAATATGATTTTGTCACCCAAATCATTATTCAAGAGACCAAGTAGTGGCATATGATTTAGTCATACAAAATGGCACTCAATGTGACTACTACATATTAGAGTTTTACATTTTAACACACTCTACACTTTAGCCACACATACTAACTTATGTGACCATATAGTGTCTGCTTTTGGCTACACTAAAATCTTGTGTGACAAACTCAAGTTCATGATTTAGCCACATAACAAATTACTTCATGTGACCATATACTGGAATTTGATTTAGTCACACATAAAATTACTTCATGTGACCATTTACTAGAATATGATTTTGTCACCAAAATCATTATTCAAGTGACCATATAGTGGCATATGATTTAGTCTCCCAAAATGGCAATCAATGTGACTACTACGTTTTAGATTTTTACATTCTAACACACACTACACTTTGGCCACACACACTAACTTATGTTACCATATAGTGTCTGCTTTTGGCTACACTAAATCTTGTGTGACAAACTCGAGTTCATGATTTAGCCACATAACAAGTTACTTCATGTGACCATATACTAGAATTTAATTTAGTCACACATACAATTACTTCTTGTGAACATATACTGGAATATGATTTGGTCACCCAAATCATTATTCAGGTGACCATACAGTGTCATATGAGTTAGTCACACAAAGTGGCACTCATTGTGACTACCATTTCTAACAATACACTACACTTTAGCCACACATACTAACTTATGTGACCATATAGTGTCTGCTTTTGGCTACACTAAAATCTTGTGTGACAAACTCAAGTTCATGATTTAGCCACAATAACAAATTACTTCATGTGACCATATACTGGAATTTGATTTAGTCACACATAAAATTACTTCATGTGACCATTTACTAGAATATGATTTTGTCACCAAAATCATTATTCAAGTGACCATATAGTGGCATATGATTTAGTCTCCCAAAATGGCAATCAATGTGACTACTACGTTTTAGATTTTTACATTCTAACACACACTACACTTTGGCCACACACACTAACTTATGTTACCATATAGTGTCTGCTTTTGGCTACACTAAATCTTGTGTGACAAACTCGAGTTCATGATTTAGCCACATAACAAATTACTTCATGTGACCATATACTAGAATTTAATTTAGTCACACATACAATTACTTCTTGTGAACATATACTGGAATATGATTTGGTCACCCAAATCATTATTCAAGTGACCATACAGTGTCATATGATTTAGTCACACAAAGTGGCACTCATTGTGACTACCATTCTAACATACACTACACTTTAGCCACACATACTAACTTATGTGACCATATAGTGTCTGCTTTTGGCTACACTAAAATCTTGTGTGACAAACTCAAGTTCATGATTTAGCCACATAACAAATTACTTCATGTGACCATATACTGGAATTTGATTTAGTCACACATAAAATTACTTCATGTGACCATTTACTAGAATATGATTTTGTCACCAAAATCATTATTCAAGTGACCATATAGTGGCATATGATTTAGTCTCCCAAAATGGCAATCAATGTGACTACTACGTTTTAGATTTTTACATTCTAACACACACTACACTTTGGCCACACACACTAACTTATGTTACCATATAGTGTCTGCTTTTGGCTACACTAAATCTTGTGTGACAAACTCGAGTTCATGATTTAGCCACATAACAAGT
This sequence comes from Centrapalus pauciflorus, assembly GCA_020465985.1. Classification (NCBI taxonomy): domain Eukaryota; kingdom Viridiplantae; phylum Streptophyta; class Magnoliopsida; order Asterales; family Asteraceae; genus Centrapalus; species Centrapalus pauciflorus. The sequence goes on along the minus strand of JAANYP010003381.1, from coordinate 125,755 downwards.
TACTTCATGTGACCATATACTAGAATTTAATTTAGTCACACATACAATTACTTCTTGTGAACATATACTGGAATATGATTTGGTCACCCAAATCATTATTCAGGTGACCATACAGTGTCATATGAGTTAGTCACACAAAGTGGCACTCATTGTGACTACCATTCTAACATACACTACACATTAGCCACACATACTAACTTTGGTGACCATATAGTGTCTGCTTTTGGCTACACTAAAATCTTGTGTGACAAACTCGAGTTCATGATTTAGCCAAATAACAAATTACTTCATGTGACCATATACTGGAATATGATTTAGTCACACATACAATTACTTCATGTGACCATATACTGGAATATGATTTGGTCTCCCAAATCATTATTCAAGAGACCATGTAGTGGCATATGATTTAGTCACACAAAATGGATCTCAATGTGACTACTACTTATTAGATTTTTACATTCTAACACACTCTACACTTTAGCCACACATACTAACTTATGTGACCATGTAGTGTCTGCTTTTGGCTACATTAAAATCTCGTGTGACAAACTCGAGTTCATGATTTAGTCAAATAACAAATTACTTCATGTGACCGTATACTGGAATTTGATTTAGTCACACGTACAATTACTTCATGTGACCATATACTGGAATATGATTTTGTCACCCAAATCATTATTCAAGAGACCAAGTAGTGGCATATGATTTAGTCATACAAAATGGCACTCAATGTGACTACTACATATTAGAGTTTTACATTTTAACACACTCTACACTTTAGCCACACATACTAACTTATGTGACCATATAGTGTCTGCTTTTGGCTACACTAAAATCTTGTGTGACAAACTCAAGTTCATGATTTAGCCACATAACAAATTACTTCATGTGACCATATACTGGAATTTGATTTAGTCACACATAAAATTACTTCATGTGACCATTTACTAGAATATGATTTTGTCACCAAAATCATTATTCAAGTGACCATATAGTGGCATATGATTTAGTCTCCCAAAATGGCAATCAATGTGACTACTACGTTTTAGATTTTTACATTCTAACACACACTACACTTTGGCCACACACACTAACTTATGTTACCATATAGTGTCTGCTTTTGGCTACACTAAATCTTGTGTGACAAACTCGAGTTCATGATTTAGCCACATAACAAATTACTTCATGTGACCATATACTAGAATTTAATTTAGTCACACATACAATTACTTCTTGTGAACATATACTGGAATATGATTTGGTCACCCAAATCATTATTCAAGTGACCATACAGTGTCATATGATTTAGTCACACAAAGTGGCACTCATTGTGACTACCATTCTAACATACACTACACTTTAGCCACACATACTAACTTATGTGACCATATAGTGTCTGCTTTTGGCTACACTAAAATCTTGTGTGACAAACTCAAGTTCATGATTTAGCCACATAACAAATTACTTCATGTGACCATATACTGGAATTTGATTTAGTCACACATAAAATTACTTCATGTGACCATTTACTAGAATATGATTTTGTCACCAAAATCATTATTCAAGTGACCATATAGTGGCATATGATTTAGTCTCCCAAAATGGCAATCAATGTGACTACTACATTTTAGATTTTTACATTCTAACACACACTACACTTTGGCCACACACACTAACTTATGTTACCATATAGTGTCTGCTTTTGGCTACACTAAATCTTGTGTGACAAACTCGAGTTCATGATTTAGCCACATAACAAATTACTTCATGTGACCATATACTAGAATTTAATTTAGTCACACATACAATTACTTCTTGTGAACATATACTGGAATATGATTTGGTCACCCAAATCATTATTCAGGTGACCATACAGTGTCATATGAGTTAGTCACACAAAGTGGCACTCATTGTGACTACCATTCTAACATACACTACACATTAGCCACACATACTAACTTTGGTGACCATATAGTGTCTGCTTTTGGCTACACTAAAATCTTGTGTGACAAACTCGAGTTCATGATTTAGCCAAATAACAAATTACTTCATGTGACCATATACTGGAATATGATTTAGTCACACATACAATTACTTCATGTGACCATATACTGGAATATGATTTGGTCTCCCAAATCATTATTCAAGAGACCATGTAGTGGCATATGATTTAGTCACACAAAATGGATCTCAATGTGACTACTACTTATTAGATTTTTACATTCAAACACACTCTACACTTTAGCCACACATACTAACTTATGTGACCATGTAGTGTCTGCTTTTGGCTACATTAAAATCTCGTGTGACAAACTCGAGTTCATGATTTAGTCAAATAACAAATTACTTCCTGTGACCATATACTGGAATTTGATTTAGTCACACGTACAATTACTTCATGTGACCATATACTGGAATATGATTTTGTCACCAAAATCATTATTCAAGTGACCATATAGTGGCATATGATTTAGTCACCCAAAATGGCAATCAATGTGACTACTACGTATTAGATTTTTACATTCTTACACACACTACACTTTGGCCACACACACTAACTTATGTTACCATATAGTGTCTGCTTTTGGCAACACTAAAATCGTGTGTGACAAACTCGAGTTCATGATTTAGCCACATAACATATTACTTCATGTGAACATATACTGGAATATGATTTTCTCACACATACAATTACTTCTTGTGAACATATACTGGAATATGATTTGCTCACCCAAATAATTATTCAAGTGACCATACAGTGGCATATGATTTAGTCACACAAAATGCACTCAATGTGACTACTACGTATTAGATTTTGACATTCTAACACACTCTATACTTTAGCCACACATACTAACTTATGTAACCATATAGTGTCTGCTTTTGGCTACACTAAAATCTTGTGTGACAAACTCAAGTTCATGATTTAGCCACATAACAAATTACTTCATGTGACCATATACTGGAATATGATTTAGTCACACATACAATTACTTCATGTGACCATATACATGAATATGATTTTGTCACCAAAATCATTATTCAAGTGACCATATAGTGGCATTTGATATAGTCACCCAAAATGGCAATCAATGTGACTACTACGTATTAGATTTTTACATTCTAACACACACTACACTTTGGCCACACACACTAACTTATGTTACCATATAGTGTCTGTTTTTGGCTACACTAAAATCTTGTGTGACAAACTCAAGTTCATGATTTAGCCACATAACAAATTACTTCATGTGACCATATACTGGAATATGATTTAGTCACACATACAATTACTTCATGTGACCATATACTGGAATATGATTTTGTCACCAAAATCATTATTCATGTGACCATATAGTGGCATATGATTTAGTCACCCAAAATGGCAATCAATGTGACTACTACGTATTAGATTTTTACATTCTAACACACTACACTTTGGCCACACACACTAACTTAAGTAACCATATAGTGTCTGCTTTTGGCTACACTAAAATTTTGTGTGACAAACTCGAGTTCATGATTTAGCCACATAACAAATTACTTCATGTGAACATATACTGGAATATGATTTTCTCACACATACAATTACTTCTTGTGAACATATACTGGAATATGATTGGGTCACCCAAATAATTATTCAAGTGACCATATAGTGGCATATGATTTAGTCACACAAAATTGCACTCAATGTGACTACTACGTATTAGATTTTTACATTCTAACACACTCTATAGTTTAGCCGCACATACTAACTTATGTAACCATATAAAGTCTGCTTTTGGCTACAGTAAAATCTTGTGTGACAAACTCAAGTTCATGATTTAGCCACATAACAACTTACTTCATGTGACCATATACTGGAATATGATTTAGTCGCACATACAATTACTTCATGTGACCATATACTGGAATATGATTTTGTCACCAAAATCATTATTCAAGTGACCATATAGTGGCATATGATTTAGTCACCCAAAATGGCAATCAATGTGACTACTACGTATTAGATTTTTGCATTCTAACACACACTAACTTATGTTACCATATAGTGTCTGCTTTTGGCTACACTAAAATCTTGTGTGACAAACTCAAGTTCATGATTTAGCCACATGACAAATTACTTCATGTGACCATATACTGGAATATGATTTAGTCACACATACAATTACTTCATATGACCATATACTGGAATATGATTTTGTCACCAAAATCATTATTCAAGTGACCACATAGTGGCGTATGATTTAGTCACCCAAAATGGCAATCAATGTGACTACTACGTATTAGATTTTTACATTCTAACACACTACACTTTGGCCACACACTAACTTATGTTACCATATAGTGTCTGCTTTTGGCTACACTAAAACCTTGTGTGACAAACTAGAGTTCATGATTTAGCCACATAACAAATTACTTCATGTGAACATATACTGGAATATGATTTTCTCACACATACAATTACTTCTTGTGAACATATACTGGAATATGATTTGGTCACCCAAATAATTATTCAAGTGACCATACAGTGGCATATGATTTAGTCACACAAAATGGCACTCAATGTGACTACTACGTATTAGATTTTTACATTCTAACACACTCTATACTTTAGCCGCACATACTAACTTAGGTAACCAGATAGTGTCTGCTTTTGGCTACACTAAAATCTTGTGTGACAAACTCAAGTTCATGATTTAGCCACATTACAAATTACTTCATGTGACCATATACTGGAATATGATTTAGTCACACATACAATTACTTCATGTGACCATATACTGGAATATGATTTTGTCACCAAAATCATTATTCAAGTGACCATATAGTGGCATATGATTTAGTCACCCAAAATGGCAATCAATGTGACTACTACGTATTAGATTTTTGCATTCTAACACACACTAACTTATGTTAGCATATAGTGTCTGCTTTTGGCTACACTAAAATCTTGTGTGACAAACTCAAGTTCATGATTTAGCCACATAACAAATTACTTCATGTGACCATATACTGGAATATGATTTAGTCACACATACAATTACTTCATGTGACCATATACTGGAATATGATTTTGTCACCAAAATCATTATTCAAGTGACCATATAGTGGCATATGATTTAGTCACCCAAAATGGCAATCAATGTGACTACTACGTATTAGATTTTTACATTCTAACACACTACACTTTGGCCACACACACTAACTTATGTTACCATATAGTGTCTGCTTTTGGCTACACTAAAATCTTGTGTGACAAACTCGAGTTCATGATTTAGCCACATAACAAATTACTTCATGTGAACATATACTGGAATATGATTTTCTCACACATACAATTACTTGTTGTGAACATATACTGGAATATGATTTGGTCACCCAAATAATTATTCAAGTGACCATACAGTGGCATATGATTTAGTCACACAAAATGGCACTCAATGTGACTACTACGTATTAGATTTTTACATTCTAACACACTCTATACTTTAGCCGCACATACTAACTTATGTGACCTTATAGTGTCTGCTTTTGGCTACACTAAAATCTTGTGTGACAAACTCAAGTTCATGATTTAGCCACATAACAAATTACTTCATGTGACCATATACTGGAATATGATTTAGTCACACATACAATTACTTCATGTGACCATATACTGGAATATGATTTTGTCACCAAAATCATTATTCAAGTAACCATATAGTGGCATATGATTTAGTCACCCAAAATGGCAATCAATGTGACTACTACGTATTAGATTTTTACATTCTAACACACACTACACTTTGGCCACACACACTAACTTATGTTACCATATAGTGTCTGCTTTTGGCTACACTAAAATCTTGTGTGACAAACTCAAGTTCATGATTTAGCCACATAACAAATTACTTCATGTGACCATATACTGGAATATGATTTAGTCACACATACAATTACTTCATGTGACAATATACTGGAATATGATTTTGTCACCAAAATCATTATTCAAGTGACCATACAGTGGCATATGATTTAGTCACCCAAAATGGCAATCAATGTGACTACTACGTATTAGATTTTTACATTCTAACACACACTACACATTAGCCACACATACTAACTTATGTGACCATATAGTGCCTGCTTTTGACTACATTAAAATCTCGTGTGACAAACTCGAGTTCATGATTTAGTCAAATAACAAATTACTTCATGTGACCATATACTGGAATTTGATTTAGTCACACGTACATTTACTTCATGTGACCATATATTGGAATATGATTTGGTCACCCAAATCATTATTCAAGTGACCATATAGTGGCATATGATTTAGTAACACAAAATGGCACTCAATGTGACTACTACGTATTTGATTTTTGCATTCTAACACACACTACACTTTGGCCACACACACTAACTTATGTAACCATATAGTGTCTGCTTTTGGCTACACTAAAATCTTGTGTGACAAACTAGAGTTAATGATTTAGTCACATAACAAATTACTTCTTGTGACCATATACTGGAATATGATTTAGTCACACATACAATTACTTCATGTGACCATATACTGGAATATGATTTGGTCACCCAAATCATTATTCAAGAGACCATGTAGTGGCATATGATTTAGTCACACAAAATGGCACTCAATATGACTACTACGTATTAGATTTTTACATTCTAACACACTCTACACTTTAGCCACACATACTAACTTATGTGACCATATAGTGTCTGCTTTTGGCTACATTAAAATCTCGTGTGTCAAACTCGAGTTCATGATTTAGTCAAATAACAAATTACTTCCTGTGACCATATACTGGAATTTGATTTAGTCACACGTACGATTACTTCATGTGACCATATACTGGAATATGGTTTTGTCACCAAAATCATTATTCAAGTGACCATATAGTGGCATATGATTTAGTCACCCAAAATGAAATCAATGTGACTACTACGTATTAGATTTTTACATTCTAACACACTCTATACTTTAGCCACACATACTAACTTATGTGACCATATAGTGTCTGCTTTTGGCTACACTAAAATCTTGTGTGACAAACTCAAGTTCATGATTTAGCCACATAACAAATTACTTCATGTGACCATATACTGGAATATGATTTAGTCACACATACAATTACTTCATGTGACCATATACTGGAATATGATTTTGTCACCAAAATCATTATTCAAGTGACCATATAGTGGCATATGATTTAGTCACCCAAAATGGCAATCAATGTGACTACTACGTATTAGATTTTTACATTCTAACACACACTACACTTTTGCCACACACACTAACTTATGTTACCATATAGTGTCTGCTTTTGGCTACAATAAAATCTTGTGTGACAAACTCGAGTTCATGATTTAGTCACATAACAAATTACTTCATTTGACCATATACTGGAATATGATTTGGTAATCCAAATCATTATTCAGGGGACCATATAGTGGCATATGACATAGTCACACAAAATGGCACTCAATGTGACTACTACGTATTAGATTTTTACATTCTAACACACACTACACTTTGGCCACAGACACTAACTTATGTTACCATATAGTGTCTACTTTTGGCTACACTAAAATCATGTGTGACAAACTCGAGTTCATGATTTAGTTACATAACAAATTACTTCATGTGACCATATACTGGAATATGATTTAGACACACATACAATTACTTCATTTGACCATATAATGGAATATGATTTGGTTACCCAAAATATTATTCAAGTGACCATACAGTGGCATATAATTTAGTCACACAAAATGGCACTCAATGTGACTACTACATATTAGATTTTTACATTCTAACACACACTGCACTTTGGCCACACACACTAACTTATGTTACCATATAGTGTCTGCTTTTGGCTACAATAAAATCTTGTGTGACAAACTCGAGTTCATGATTTAGTCACATAACAAATTACTTCATGTGACCATGTACTGGAATATGATTTGGTAATCCAAATCATTATTCAGGTGACCATATAGTGGCATATGATTTAGTCACACAAAATGGCACTCAATGTGACTACTACGTATTAGATTTTTACATTCTAACACACACTACACTTTGGCCACAGACACTAACTTATGTTACCATATAGTGTCTGCTTTTGGCTACACTAAAATCATGTGTGACAAACTCGAGTTCATGATTTAGTCACATAACAAATTACTTCATGTGACCATATACTGGAATATGATTTAGTCATACATACAATTACTTCATTTGACCATATAATGGAATATGATTTGGTTACCCAAAATATTATTCAAGTGACCATATAGTGGCATACGATTTAGTCATACAAAATGGCACTCAATGTGACTACTACGTATTAGATTTTTACATTCTAACACACACTACACTTTGGCCACACACACTAACTTATGTTACCATATAGTGTCTGCTTTTGGCTACAATAAAATCTTGTGTGACAAACTCGAGTTCATGATTTAGTGACATAACAAATCACTTCATGTGACCATATACTAGAATATGATTTGGTAATCCAAATCATTATTCAGGTGACCATATAGTGGCATATGATTTAGTCACACAAAATGGCACGCAATGTGACTACTACGTATTAGATTTTTACATTCTAACACACAATACACTTTAGCCACACATACTAACTAATGTGAGCATATAGTGTCTGCTTTTGGCTACACTAAAATCTTGTGTGACAAACTCGAGTTCTTTATTTAGCCACATAACAAATTACTTCATGTGACCATATACTGGAATATGATTTAGTCGCACATACAATTACTTCATGTGACCATATAATGGAATATGATTTGGTTACCCAAAACATTATTCAAGTGACCATATAGTGGCATATGATTTAGTCACACAAAATGGAACTCAATGTGACTACTACGTATTAGATTTTTACATTCTAACACACACTACACTTTGGCCACACACACTAACTTATGTTACCGTATAGTGTCAGCTTTTGGCTACAATAAAATCTTGTGTGACAAACTCGAGTTCATGATTTAGTCACATTACAAAGTACTTCATGTGACCATATACTGGAATATGATTTGGTCACCAAAATCATTATTCAAGTGACCATATAGTGGCATATGATTTAGTCACACAAAATGGCACTCAATGTGACTACTACGTATTAGATTTTTACATTCTAACACACACTACTCTTTGGCCACAGACACTAACTTATGTTACCATATAGTGTCTGCATTTGGCTACACTAAAATCTTGTGTGACAAAGTTGAGTTAATGATTTAGTCACATAACAAATTACTTCTTGTGACCATATACTGGAATATGATTTAGTCACACCTACAATTACTTCATGTGACCATATACTGGAATCTGATCTGGTCACCTAAATCATTATTCAAGAGACCATGTAGTGGCATATGATTTAGTCACACAAAATGGCACTCAATGTGACTACTACGTATTAGATTTTTACATTCTAACACACTCTACACTTTAGCCACACATACTAACTTATGTAACCATATAGTGTCTGCTTTTGGCTACACTTAAATCTTGTGTGACAAACTCGAGTTCATGATTTAGCCACATAACAAATTACTTCATGTGACCATATACTGGAATATGATTTAGTCACACATACAATTACTTCATGTGACCATATAATGGAATATGATTTGGTCTTTCAAATCATTATTCAAGTGACCATATAGTGGCATATGATTTAGTCACACAAAATGGCACTAAATGTGACTACTACGTGTTAGATTTTTACATTCTAACACACAATACACTTTAGCCACACATACTAACTTATGTGACCATATAGTGTCTGCATTTGGCTACAATAAAATCTTGTGTGACAAACTCAAGTTCATGATTTAGTCACATAACAAATTACTTCATGTGACCATATACTGGAATATGATTTGGTAAACCAAATCATTATTCAGGGGACCATATAGTGGCATATGATATAGTCACACAAAATGGCACTCAATGTGACTACTACGTATTAGATTTTTACATTCTAACACACACTACACTTTGGCCACAGACACTAACTTATGTTACCATATAGTGTCTGCTTTTGGCTACACTAAAATCATGTGTGACAAACTCGAGTTCATGATTTAGTCACATAACAAATTACTTCATGTGACCATATACTGGAATATGATTTAGTCACACATACAATTACTTCATTTGACCATATAATGGAATATGATTTGGTTACCCAAAATATTATTCAAGTGACCATACAGTGGCATATGATTTAGTCACACAAAATGGCACTCAATGTGACTACTACGTATTAGATATTTACATTCTAACACACACTACACTTTGGCCACAAACACTAACTTATGTTACCATATAGTGTCTGCTTTTGGCTACAATAAAATCTTGTGTGACAAACTCGAGTTCATGATTTAGTCACATAACAAATTACTTCATGTGACCATGTACTGGAATATGATTTGGTAATCCAAATCATTATTCAGGTGACCATATAGTGGCATATGATTTAGTCACCCAAAATGGCACTCAATGTGACTACTACGTATTAGATTTTTACATTCTAACACACACTACACTTTGGCCACTTCCACTAACGTATGTTACCATATAGTGTCTGCTTTTGGCTACACTAAAATCATGTGTGACAAACTCGAGTTCATGATTTAGTCACATAACAAATTACTTCATGTGACCATATACTGGAATATGATTTAGTCACACATACAATTACTTCATGTGACCATATAATGGAATATGATTTGGTCTTCCAAATCATTATTCAAGTGACCATATAGTGGCATCTGATTTAGTCACACAAAATGGCACTAAATGTGACTACTACGTGTTAGATTTTTACATTCTAACACACAATACACTTTAGCCACACATACTAACTTATGTGACCATATAGTGTCTGCTTTTGGCTACAATAAAATCTTGTGTGACAAACTCAAGTTCATGATTTAGTCACATAACAAATTACTTCATGTGACCATATACTGGAACATGATTTGGTAAACCAAATCATTATTCAGGGGACCATATAGTGGCATATGATATAGTCACACAAAATGGCACTCAATGTGACTACTACGTATTAGATTTTTACATTCTAACACACACTACACTTTGGCCACAGACACTAACTTATGTTACCATATAGTGTCTGCTTTTGGCTACACTAAAATCATGTGTGACAAACTCGAGTTCATGATTTAGTCACATAACAAATTACTTCATGTGACCATATACTGGAATATGATTTAGTCACACATACAATTACTTCATTTGACCATATAATGGAATATGATTTGGTTACCCAAAATATTATTCAAGTGACCATACAGTGGCATATGATTTAGTCACACAAAATGGCACTCAATGTGACTACTACGTATTAGATATTTACATTCTAACACACACTACACTTTGGCCACAAACACTAACTTATGTTACCATATAGTGTCTGCTTTTGGCTACAATAAAATCTTGTGCGACAAACTCGAGTTCATGATTTAGTCACATAACAAATTACTTCATGTGACCATGTACTGGAATATGATTTGGTAATCCAAATCATTATTCAGGTGACCATATAGTGGCATATGATTTAGTCACCCAAAATGGCACTCAATGTGACTACTACGTATTAGATTTTTACATTCTAACACACACTACACTTTGGCCACTTCCACTAACGTATGTTACCATATAGTGTCTGCTTTTGGCTACACTAAAATCATGTGTGACAAACTCGAGTTCATGATTTAGTCACATAACAAATTACTTCATGTGACCATATACTGGAATATGATTTAGTCACACATACAATTACTTCATTTGACCATATAATCGAATATGATTTGGTTACCCAAAATATTATTCAAGTGACCATACTGTGGCATATGATTTAGTCACACAAAATGGCACTCAATGTGACTACTACGTATTAGATTTTTACATTCTAACACACACTACACTTTGGCCACACACACTAACTTATGTTACCATATAGTGTCTGCTTTTGGCTACACTAAAATCTTGTGTGACAAACTCGAGTTCATGATTTAGTCACATAACAAATTACTTCATGTGACCATATACTGGAATATGATTTAGTCACACATACAATTACTTCATGTGACCATATAATGGAATATGATTTGGTTACCCAAAACATTATTCAAGTGACCATATAGTGGCATATGATTTAGTCACACAAAATGGAACTCAATGTGACTACTACGTATTAGATTTTTACATTCTAACACACAATACACTTTGGCCACACACACTAACTTATGTTACCGTATAGTGTCAGCTTTTGGCTACAATAAAATCTTGTGTGACAAACTCGAGTTCATGATTTAGTCACATTACAAAGTACTTCATGTGACCATATACTGGAATATGATTTGGTCACCAAAATCATTATTCAAGTGACCATATAGTGGCATATGATTTAGTCACACAAAATGGCACTCAATGTGACTACTACGTATTAGATTTTTACATTCTAACACACACTACTCTTTGGCCACAGACACTAACTTATGTTACCATATAGTGTCTGCATTTGGCACTAAAATCTTGTGTGACAAAGTTGAGTTAATGATTTAGTCACATAACAAATTACTTCTTGTGACCATATACTGGAATATGATTTAGTCCACTAACGTATGTTACCATATAGTGTCTGCTTTTGGCTACACTAAAATCATGTGTGACAAACTCGAGTTCATGATTTAGTCACATAACAAATTACTTCATGTGACCATATACTGGAATATGATTTAGTCACACATACAATTACTTCATTTGACCATATAATCGAATATGATTTGGTTACCCAAAATATTATTCAAGTGACCATACTGTGGCATATGATTTAGTCACACAAAATGGCACTCAATGTGACTACTACGTATTAGATTTTTACATTCTAACACACACTACACTTTGGCCACACACAATAACTTATGTTACCATATAGTGTCTGCTTTTGGCTACACTAAAATCTTGTGTGACAAACTCGAGTTCTTTATTTAGCCACATAACAAATTACTTCATGTGACCATATACTGGAATATGATTTAGTCGCACATACAATTACTTCATGTGACCATATAATGGAATATGATTTGGTTACCCAAAACATTATTCAAGTGACCATATAGTGGCATATGATTTAGTCACACAAAATGGAACTCAATGTGACTACTACGTATTAGATTTTTACATTCTAACACACAATACACTTTGGCCACACACACTAACTTATGTTACCGTATAGTGTCAGCTTTTGGCTACAATAAAATCTTGTGTGACAAACTCGAGTTCATGATTTAGTCACATTACAAAGTACTTCATGTGACCATATACTGGAATATGATTTGGTCACCAAAATCATTATTCAAGTGACCATATAGTGGCATATGATTTAGTCACACAAAATGGCACTCAATGTGACTACTACGTATTAGATTTTTACATTCTAACACACACTACTCTTTGGCCACAGACACTAACTTATGTTACCATATAGTGTCTGCATTTGGCACTAAAATCTTGTGTGACAAAGTTGAGTTAATGATTTAGTCACATAACAAATTACTTCTTGTGACCATATACTGGAATATGATTTAGTCACACCTACAATTACTTCATGTGACCATATACTGGAATCTGATCTGGTCACCTAAATCATTATTCAAGAGACCATGTAGTGGCATATGATTTAGTCACACAAAATGGCACTCAATGTGACTACTACGTATTAGATTTTTACATTCTAACACACTCTACACTTTAGCCACACATACTAACTTATGTAACCATATAGTGTCTGCTTTTGGCTACACTTAAATCTTGTGTGACAAACTCGAGTTCATGATTTAGCCACATAACAAATTACTTCATGTGACCATATACTGGAATATGATTTAGTCACACATACAATTACTTCATGTGACCATATAATGGAATATGATTTGGTCTTTCAAATCATTATTCAAGTGACCATATAGTGGCATATGATTTAGTCACACAAAATGGCACTAAATGTGACTACTACGTGTTAGATTTTTACATTCTAACACACAATACACTTTAGCCACACATACTAACTTATGTGACCATATAGTGTCTGCTTTTGGCTACAATAAAATCTTGTGTGACAAACTCGAGTTCATGATTTAGTCACATAACAAATTACTTCATGTGACCATATACAGGAATATGATTTGGTAATCCAAATCATTATTCACGTGACCATATAGTGGCATATGATTTAGTCACACAAAATGCCACTCAATGTGACTACTACGTATTAGATTTTTACATTCTAACACACACTACACTTTGGCCCCAGACACTAACTTATGTTACCATATAGTGTCTGCTTTTGGCTACACTAAAATCATGTGTGACAAACTCGAGTTCATGATTTAGTCACATAACAAATTACTTCATGTGACCATATACTGGAATATGGCTTAGTCACACATACAATTACTTCATGTGACCATATAATGGAATATGCTTTGGTTACCCAAAACATTATTCAAGTGACCATATAGTGGCATATGAGTTAGTCACACAAAATGGAACTCAATGTGACTACTACGTATTAGATTTTTACATTCTAACACACACTACACTTTGGCCACACACACTAACTTATGTTACCATATAGTGTCAGCTTTTGGCTACAATAAAATCTTGTGTGACAAACTCGAGTTCATGATTTAGTCACATAACAAATTACTTCTTGTGACCATATACTGGAATATGATTTGGTCACCAAAATCATTATTCAAGTGACCATATAGTGGCATATGATTTAGTCACACAAAATGGCACTCAATGTGACTACTACATATTAGATTTTTACATTCTAACTCACACTACACTTTGGCCACATACACTAACTTATGTTACCATATACTGTCTGCATTTGGCTACACTAAAATCTTGTGTGACAAAGTTGAGTTAATGATTTAGTCACATAACAAATTACTTCTTGTGACCATATACTGGAATATGATTTAGTCACACCTACAATTACTTCATGTGACCATATACTGGAATCTGATCTGGTCACCTAAATCATTATTCAAGAGACCATGTAGTGGCATATGATTTAGTCACACAAAATGGCACTTAATGTGACTACTACGTATTAGATTTTTACATTCTAACACACTCTACACTTTAGCCACACATACTAACTTATGTGACCATATAGTGTCTGCTTTTGGCTACACTTAAATCTTGTGTGACAAACTCGAGTTCATGATTTAGCCACATAACAAATTACTTCATGTGACCATATACTAGAATATGATTTAGTCACACATACAATTACTTCATGTGACCATATAATGGAATATGATTTGGTCATCCAAATCATTATTCTGGTGACCATATAGTGGCATATGATTTAGTCACATAAAATGGCACTCAATGTGACTACTACGTGTTAGATTTTTACATTCTAACACACAATACACTTTAGCCACACATACTAACTTATGTGACCATATAGTGTCTGCTTTTGGCTAGACTAAAATCATGTGTGACAAACTCGAGTTCATGATTTAGTCACATAACAAATTACTTCATGTGACCATATACTGGAATATGATTTAGTCACACATACAATTACTTCATTTGACCATATATTGGAATATGATTTGGTTACCCAAAATATTATTCAAGTGACCATATAGTGGCATATGATTTAGTCACACAAAATGGCACTCAATGTGACTACTACGTATTAGATTTTTACATTCTAACACACACTACACTTTTGCCACACACACTAACTTATGTTACCATATAGTGTCTGCTTTTGGCTACAATAAAATCTTGTGTGACAAACCCGAGTTCATGATTTAGTCACATAAAAAATTACTTCATGTGACCATATACTGGAATATGAATTGGTAATCCAAATCATTATTCAGGTGACCATATAGTGGCATGTGATTTAGTCACACACTCAATGTGACTACTACGTATTAGATTTTTACATTCTAACACACACTACACTTTGGCCACAGACACTAACTTATGTTACCATATAGTGTCTGCATTTGGCTACACTAACATCTTGTGTGACAAACTAGAGTTCATGATTTAGCCACATAACAAATTACTTCATGTGACCATATACTGGAATATGATTTAGTCACACATACAATTACTTCATGTGACCATATACTGGAATATTATTTGGTCACCAAAATCATTATTCAAGTGACCATATAGTGGCATATGATTTAGTCACACAAAATGGCACTCAATGTGACTACTACGTATTAGATTTTTACATTCTAACACACACTACACTTTGGCCACAGACACTAACTTATGTTACCATATAGTGTCTGCTTTTGGCTACACTAAAATCTTGTGTGACAAACTCGAGTTCATGATTTAGACACATAACAAATTACTTCATGTGACCATATACTGGAATATGATTTAGTCACACATACAATTACTTCATGTGACCATGTAATGGAATACGATTTGGTCATCCAAATCATTATTCAAGTGACCATATAGTGGCATATGATTTAGTCATACAAAATGGCACTCAATGTAACTACTACGTATTAGATTTTTACATTCTAACACACAATACACTTTAGCCACACATACTAACTAATGTGACCATATAGTGTCTGCTTTTAGCTACACTAAAATCATGTGTCACAAACTCGATTTCATGATTTATTCACATAACAAATTACTTCATGTGACCATATACTGGAATATGATTGTCTCACACATACAATTACTTCATGTGACCATATAATGGAATATGATTTGGTTAGCCAAAATATTATTCAAGTGACCATATAGTGGCATATGATTTAGTCACACAAAATGGCACTCAATGTGACTACTACGTATTAGATTTTTAGATTCAAACACACACTACACTTTGGCCACACACACTAACTTATGTTACCATATAGTGTCTGCTTTTGGCTACAATAAAATCTTGTGTGACAAACTCGAGTTCATGATTTAGTCACATAACAAATTACTTCATGTGACAATATACTGGAATATGATGTTGTAATCCAAATCATTATTCAGGTGACCATATAGTGGCATATGATTTAGTCACACAAAATGGCACTCAATGTGACTACTACGTATTAGATTTTTACATTCTAACACACTACACTTTGGCCACAGACACTAACATATGTTACCATATAGTGTATGCATTTGGCTACACTAAAATCTTGTGTGACAAACTCGAGTTCATGATTTAGCCACATAACAAATTACTTCATGTGACCATATAGTGGAATATGATTTAGTCACACATACAATTACTTCATGTGACCGTATACTGGAATATTATTTGGTCACCAAAATCATTATTCAAGTGACCATATAGTGGCATATGATTTAGTCACACAAAATGGCACTCAATGTGACTACTACGTATTAGATTTTTACATTCTAACACACAATACACTTTAGCCACACATACTAACTTATGTGACCATGTAGTGACTGCTTTTAGCTACACTAAAATCATGTGTGACAAACTCGAGTTCATGATTTAGTCACATAAAAAATTACTTCATGTGACCATATACTGGAATATGATTGTCTCACACATACAATTACTTCATGCGACCATATAATGGAATATGATTTGGTTACCCAAAATATTATTCAAGTGACCATATAGTGGCGTATGATTTAGTCACACAAAATGGCACTCAATGTGACTACTACGTATTAGATGTTTACATTCTAACACACAATACACTTTAGCCACACATACTAACTTATGTGACCATGTAGTGTCTGCTTTTAGCTACACTAAAATCATGTGTGACAAACTCGAGTTCATGATTTAGTCACATAACAAATTACTTCATGTGACCATATACTGGAATATGATTGTCTCACACATACAATTACTTCATGTGACCACATAATGGAATATGATTTGGTTACCCAAAATATTATTCAAGTGACCATATAGTGGCATATGATTTAGTCACACAAAATAGCACTCAATGTGACTACTACGTATTAGATTTTTACATTCAAACACACACTACACTTTGGCCACACACACTAACTTATGTTACCATATAGTGTCTGCTTTTGGCTACAATAAAATCTTGTGTGACAAACTCGAGTTCATGATTTAGTCACATAACAAATTACTTCATGTGACAATATACTGGAATATGATTTGGTAATCCAAATCATTATTCAGGTGACCATATAGTGGCATATGATTTAGTCACACAAAATGGCACTCTATGTGACTACTACGTATTAGATTTTTACATTCTAACACACTACACTTTGGCCACAGACACTAACTTATGTTACCATATAGTGTCTACATTTGGCTACACTAAAATCTTGTGTGACAAACTCGAGTTCATGATTTAGCCACATAACAAATTACTTCATGTGACCATATACTGGACTATGATTTAGTCACACATACAATTACTTCATGTGACCATATACTGGAATATTATTTGGTCACCAAAATCATCATTCAAGTGACCATATAGTGGCATATGATTTAGTCACACAAAATGGCACTCAATGTGCCTACTACGTATTAGATTTTTACATTCTAACACACAATACACTTTAGCCACACATACTAACTTATGTGACCATGTAGTGTCTGCTTTTAGCTACACTAAAATCATGTGTGACAAACTCGAGTTCATGATTTAGTCACATAAAAAATTACTTCATGTGACCATATACTGGAATATGATTGTCTCACACATACAATTACTTCATGTGACCATATAATGGAATATGATTTGGTTACCCAAAATATTATTCAAGTGACCATATAGTGGCATATGATTTAGTCACACAAAATGGAACTCAATGTGACTACTACGTATTAGATTTTTACATTCTAACACACACTACACTTTGGCCACAGACACTAACTTATGTTACCATATAGTGTCTGCTTTTGGCTACACTAAAATCTTGTGTGACAAACTCGAGTTCATGATTTAGCCACATAACAAATTACTTCATGTGACCATATACTGGAATATGATTTAGTCACACATACAATTACTTCATGTGACCATATAATGGAATATGATTTGGTCATCCAAATCATTATTCAAGTGACCATATAGTGGCATATGATTTAGTCACACAAAATGGCACTCAATGTGACTACTACGTATTAGATTTTTACATTCTAACACACAATACACTTTAGCCACACATACTAACTTATGTGACCATATAGTGTCTGCTTTTAGCTACACTAAAATCATGTGTGACAAACTCGAGTTCATGATTTAGTCACATAACAAATTACTTCATGTGACCATATACTGGAATATGATTGTCTCACACATACAATTACTTCATGTGACCATATAATGGAATATGATTTGGTTACCCAAAATATTATTCAAGTGACCATATAGTGGCATATGATTTAGTCACACAAAATGGCACTCAATGTGACTACTACGTATTAGATTTTTACATTCTAACACACACTACACTTTGGCCACAGACACTAACTTATGTTACCATATAGTGTCTGCCTTTGGCTACACTAAAATCTTGTGTGACAAACTCGAGTTCATGATTTAGCCACATAACAAATTACTTCATGTGACCATATACTGGAATATGATTTAGTCACACATACAATTACTTCATGTGACCACATAATGGAATATGATTTGGTTACCCAAAATATTATTCAAGTGACCATATAGTGGCATATGATTTAGTCACACAAAATGGCACTCAATGTGACTACTACGTATTAGATTTTTACATTCAAACACACACTACACTTTGGCCACACACACTAACTTATGTTACCATATAGTGTCTGCTTTTGGCTACAATAAAATCTTGTGTAACAAACTCGAGTTCATGATTTAGTCACATAACAAATTACTTCATGTGACAATATACTGGAATATGATTTGGTAATCCAAATCATTATTCAGGTGACCATATAGTGGCATATGATTTAGTCACACAAAATGGCACTCAATGTGACTACTACATATTAGATTTTTACATTCTAACACACTACACTTTGGCCACAGACACTAACTTATGTTACCATATAGTGTCTGCATTTGGCTACACTAAAATCTTGTGTGACAAACTCGAGTTCATGATTTAGCCACATAACAAATTACTTCATGTGACCATATACTGGAATATGATTTAGTCACACATACAATTACTTCATGTGACCATATACTGGAATATTATTTGGTCAGCAAAATCATCATTCAAGTGACCATATAGTGGCATATGATTTAGTCACACAAAATGGCACTCAATGTGCCTACTACGTATTAGATTTTTACATTCTAACACACAATACACTTTAGCCACACATACTAACTTATGTGACCATGTAGTGTCTGCTTTTAGCTACACTAAAATCATGTGTGACAAACTCGAGTTCATGATTTAGTCACATAAAAAATTACTTCATGTGACCATATACTGGAATATTATTGTCTCACACATACAATTATTTCATGTGACCATATAATGGAATATGATTTGGTTACCCAAAATATTATTCAAGTGACCATATAGTGGCATATGATTTAGTCACACAAAATGGAACTCAATGTGACTACTACATATTAGATTTTTACATTCTAACACACACTACACTTTGGCCACAGACACTAACTTATGTTACCATATAGTGTCTGCTTTTGGCTACACTAAAATCTTGTGTGACAAACTCGAGTTCATGATTTAGCCACATAACAAATTACTACATGTGACCATATACTGGAGTATGATTTAGTCACACATACAATTACTTCATGTGACCATATAATGGAATATGATTTGGTCATCCAAATCATTATTCAAGTGACCATATAGTGGCATATGATTTATTCACAAAAAATGGCACTCAATGTGACTACTACGTATTAGATTTTTACATTCTAACACACACTACACTTTGGCCACAGACACTAACTTATGTTACCATATAGTGTCTGCTTTTGGCTACACTAAAATCTTGTGTGACAAACTCGAGTTCATGATTTAGCCACATAACAAATTACTACATGTGACCATATACTGGAGTATGATTTAGTCACACATACAATTACTTCATGTGACCATATAATGGAATATGATTTGGTCATCCAAATCATTATTCAAGTGACCATATAGTGGCATATGATTTATTCACAAAAAATGGCACTCAATGTGACTACTACGTATTAGATTTTTACATTCTAACACACAATACACTTTAGCCACACATACTAACTTATGTGACCATATAGTGTCTGCTTTTAGCTACACTAAAATCATGTGTGACAAACTCGAGTTCATGATTTAGTCACATAACAAATTACTTCATGTGACCATATACTGGAATATGATTGTCTCACACATACAATTACTTCATGTGACCATATAATGGAATATGATTTGGTTACCCAAAATATTATTCAAGTGACCATATAGTGGCATATGATTTAGTCACACAAAATGGCACTCAATGTGACTACTACGTATTAGATTTTTACATTCTAACACACACTACACTTTGGCCACAGACACTAACTTATGTTACCATATAGTGTCTGCCTTTGGCTACACTAAAATCTTGTGTGACAAACTCGAGTTCATGATTTAGCCACATAACAAATTACTTCATGTGACCATATACTGGAATATGATTTAGTCACACATACAATTACTTCATGTGACCACATAATGGAATATGATTTGGTTACCCAAAATATTATTCGAGTGACCATATAGTGGCATATGATTTAGTCACACAAAATGGCACTCAATGTGACTACTACGTATTAGATTTTTACATTCAAACACACACTACACTTTGGCCACACACACTAACTTATGTTACCATATAGTGTCTGCTTTTGGCTACAATAAAATCTTGTGTGACAAACTCGAGTTCATGATTTAGTCACATAACAAATTACTTCATGTGACAATATACTGGAATATGATTTGGTAATCCAAATCATTATTCAGGTGACCATATAGTGGCATATGATTTAGTCACACAAAATGGCACTCAATGTGACTACTACATATTAGATTTTTACATTCTAACACACTACACTTTGGCCACAGACACTAACTTATGTTACCATATAGTGTCTGCATTTGGCTACACTAAAATCTTGTGTGACAAACTCGAGTTCATGATTTAGCCACATAACAAATTACTTCATGTGACCATATACTGGAATATGATTTAGTCACACATACAATTACTTCATGTGACCATATACTGGAATATTATTTGGTCACCAAAATCATCATTCAAGTGACCATATAGTGGCATATGATTTAGTCACACAAAATGGCACTCAATGTGCCTACTACGTATTAGATTTTTACATTCTAACACACAATACACTTTAGCCACACATACTAACTTATGTGACCATGTAGTGTCTGCTTTTAGCTACACTAAAATCATGTGTGACAAACTCGAGTTCATGATTTAGTCACATAAAAAATTACTTCATGTGACCATATACTGGAATATGATTGTCTCACACATACAATTAGTTCATGTGACCATATAATGGAATATGATTTGGTTACCCAAAATATTATTCAAGTGACCATATAGTGGCATATTTTGATTAGTCACACAAAATGGACTTAATGTGACTACTACATATTAGATTTTTACATTTCTAACACACACTACACTTTGGCCACAGACACTAACCTTATGTTACCATTTAGTGTCTGCTTTTGGCTTACACTAAAATCTTGTGTGACAAACGAGTTCATGATTTAGCCACATAACAAATTACTACATGTGACCATATACTGGAGTATGATTTAGTCACACATACAATTACTTCATGTGACCATATAATGGAATATGATTTGGTCATCCAAATCATTATTCAAGTGACCATATAGTGGCATATGATTTATTCACACAAAATGGCACTCAATGTGACTACTACGTATTAGATTTTTACAATCTAACACACAATACACTTTAGCCACACATACTAACTTATGTGATCATATAGTGTCTGCTTTTAGCTACACTAAAATCATGTGTGACAAACTCGAGTTCATGATTTAGTCACATAACAAATTACTTCATGTGACCATATACTGGAATATGATTGTCTCACACATACAATTACTTCATGTGACCATATAATGGAATATGATTTGGTTACCCAAAATATTATTCAAGTGACCATATAGTGGCATATGATTTAGTCACACAAAATGGCACTCAATGTGACTACTACGTATTAGATTTTTATATTCTAACACACACTACACTTTGGCCACAGACACTAACTTATGTTACCATATAGTGTCTGCTTTTGGCTATACTAAAATCATGTGTGACAAACTCGAGTTCATGATTTAGCCACATAACAAATTACTTCATGTGACCATATACTGGAATATGATTTAGTCACACATACAATTACTTCATGTGACCATGTAATGGAATACGATTTGGTCATCCAAATCATTATTCAAGTGACCATATAGTGGCATATGATTTAGTCACACAAAATGGCACTCAATGTGACTACTACGTATTAGATTTTTACATTCTAACACACAATACACTTTAGCCACACATACTAACTTATGTGACCATATAGTGTCTGCTTTTAGCTACACTAAAATCATGTGTGACAAACTCGAGTTCATGATTTAGTCACATAAAAAATTACTTCATGTGACCATATACTGGAATATTATTGTCTCACACATACAATTATTTCATGTGACCATATAATGGAATATGATTTGGTTACCCAAAATATTATTCAAGTGACCATATAGTGGCATATGATTTAGTCACACAAAATGGAACTCAATGTGACTACTACATATTAGATTTTTACATTCTAACACACACTACACTTTGGCCACAGACACTAACTTATGTTACCATATAGTGTCTGCTTTTGGCTACACTAAAATCTTGTGTGACAAACTCGAGTTCATGATTTAGCCACATAACAAATTACTACATGTGACCATATACTGGAGTATGATTTAGTCACACATACAATTACTTCATGTGACCATATAATGGAATATGATTTGGTCATCCAAATCATTATTCAAGTGACCATATAGTGGCATATGATTTATTCACACAAAATGGCACTCAATGTGACTACTACGTATTAGATTTTTACATTCTAACACACAATACACTTTAGCCACACATACTAACTTATGTGATCATATAGTGTCTGCTTTTAGCTACACTAAAATCATGTGTGACAAACTCGAGTTCATGATTTAGTCACATAACAAATTACTTCATGTGACCATATACTGGAATATGATTGTCTCACACATACAATTACTTCATGTGACCATATAATGGAATATGATTTGGTTACCCAAAATATTATTCAAGTGACCATATAGTGGCATATGATTTAGTCACACAAAATGGCACTCAATGTGACTACTACGTATTAGATTTTTACATTCTAACACACACTACACTTTGGCCACAGACACTAACTTATGTTACCATATAGTGTCTGCCTTTGGCTACACTAAAATCTTGTGTGACAAACTCGAGTTCATGATTTAGCCACATAACAAATTACTTCATGTGACCATATACTGGAATATGATTTAGTCACACATACAATTACTTCATGTGACCATATAATGGAATATGATTTGGTCATCGAAATCATTATTCAAGTGACCATATAGTTGCATATGATTTAGTCACACAAAATGGCACTCAATGTGACTACTACGTATTAGATTTTTACTTTCTAACACACAATACACTTTAGCCACACATACTAACTTATGTGACCATATAGTGTCTGCTTTTAGCTACACTAAAATCATGTGTGACAAACTCGAGTTCATGATTTAGTCACATAACAAATTACTTCATGTGACCATATACTAGAATATGATTGTCTCACACATACAATTACTTCATGTGACCATATAATGGAATATGATTTGGTTACCCAAAATATTATTCAAGTGACCATATAGTGGCATATGATTTAGTCACACAAAATGGCACTCAATGTGACTACTACGTATTAGATTTTTACATTCTAACACACACTAACTTATGTTACCATATAGTGTCTGCTTTTGGCTACAATAAAATCTTGTGTGACAAACTCGAGTTCATGATTTAGTCGCATAACAAATTACTTCATGTGACCATATACTGGAATATGATTTGGTAATCCAAATCATTATTCAGGTGACCATATAGTGGCATATGATTTAGTCACACAAAATGGCACTCAATGTGACTACTACGTATTAGATTTTTACATTCTAGCACACACTACACATTGGCCACAGACACTAACTTATGTTACCATATAGTGTCCGCATTTGGCTATCTTGTGTGACAAACTCGAGTTCATGATTTAGCCACATAACAAATTACTTCATGTGACCATATACTGGAATATGATTTAGTCACACATACAATTACTTCATGTGACCATATACTGGAATATTATTTGGTCACCAAAATCATTATTCAAGTGACCATATAGTGGCATATGATTTAGTCACACATACAATTACTTCATGTGACCATATAATGGAATATGATTTGGTCATCCAAGTCATTATTCAAGTGACCATATAGTGGCATATGATTTATTCACACAAAATGGCACTCAATGTGACTACTACGTATTAGATTTTTACATTCTAACACACAATACACTTTAGCCACACATACTAACTTATGTGACCATATAGTGTCTGCTTTTGCTACACTAAAATCTTGTGTGACAAACTCGAGTTCATGATTTAGTCACATAACAAATTACTTCATGTGACCATATACTGGAATATGATTGTCTCACACATACAATTACTTCATGTGACCATATAATGGAATATGATTTGGTTACCCAAAATATTATTCAAGTGACCATATAGTGGCATATGATTTAGTCACACAAAATGGCACTCAATGTGACTACTACGTATTAGATTTTTACATTCTAACACACACTACACTTTGGCCACAGGCACTAACTTATGTTTCCATATAGTGTCTGCCTTTGGCTACACTAAAATCTTGTGTGACAAACTCGAGTTCATGATTTAGCCACATAACAAATTACTTCATGTGACCATATACTGGAATATGATTTAGTCACACATACAATTACTTCATATGACCATATACTGGAATATTATTTGGTCACCAAAATCGTTATTCAAGTGACCATATAGTGGCATATGATTTAGTCACACAAAATGGCACTCAATGTGCCTACTACGTATTAGATTTTTACATTCTAACACACAATACACTTTAGCCACACATACTAACTTATGTGACCATGTAGTGTCTGCTTTTAGCTACACTAAAATCATGTGTGACAAACTCGAGTTCATGATTTAGTCACATAAAAAATTACTTCATGTGACCATATACTGGAATATTATTGTCTCACACATACAATTATTTCATGTGACCATATAATGGAATATGATTTGGTTACCCAAAATATTATTCAAGTGACCATATAGTGGCATATGATTTAGTCACACAAAATGGAACTCAATGTGACTACTACATATTAGATTTTTACATTATAACACACACTACACTTTGGCCACAGACACTAACTTATGTTACCATATAGTGTCTGCTTTTGGCTACACTAAAATCTTGTGTGACAAACTCGAGTTCATGATTTAGCCACATAACAAATTACTACATGTGACCATATACTGGAGTATGATTTAGTCACACATACAATTACTTCATGTGACCATATAATGGAATATGATTTGGTCATCCAAATCATTATTCAAGTGACCATATAGTGGCATATGATTTATTCACACAAAATGGCACTCAATGTGACTACTACGTATTAGATTTTTACATTCTAACACACAATACACTTTAGCCACACATACTAACTTATGTGACCATATAGTGTCTGCTTTTAGCTACACTAAAATCATGTGTGACAAACTCGAGTTCATGATTTAGTCACATAACAAATTACTTCATGTGACCATATACTGGAATATGATTTAGTCACACATACAATTACTTCATGTTACATATACTGGAATATGATTTGGTCACCCAAATCATTATTCAAGTGACCATATACTGGCATATGATTTAGTCACACAAAATGACACTCAATGTGACTACTACGTATTAGATTTTTACATTCTAACACACACTACACTTTTGCCACACACACTAACTTGTGTTACCATATAGTGTCTGCTTTTGGCTACACTAAAATCTTGTGTGACAAACTCAAGTTCATGATTTAATCACATAACAAATTACTTCTTGTGACCATATACTGGAATATTTAGTGACACATACAATTACTTCATGTGACCATTTACTGGAATATGATTTGGTGACCCAAATCATTATTCAAAAGAGCATATAGTGGCATATGATTTAGTCACACAAAATGGCACTCAATGTGCCTACTACGTATTAGATTTTTACATTCTAACACACACTATACTTTAGCCACACATACTAACTTATGTGACTATATAGTGTCTGCTTTTGGCTACACTAAAATCTTGTGTGACAAACTCGAGTTCATGATTTAGCCACATAACAAATTACTTCATGTGACCATATACTGGAATATGATTTAGTCATAACATACAATTACTTCATGTTACATATACTGGAATATGATTTGGTCACCCAAATCATTATTCAAGTGGCCATATAGTGGCATATGATTTAGTCACACAAAATGGCACTCAATCTACCTACTACGTATTAGATTTTTACATTCTAACACACACTACACTTTAGCCACACATACTAACTTATGTGACCATATAGTGTCTGCTTTTGGCTAAACTAAAATCTTGTGTGACAAACTCGAGTTCATTATTTAGCCACATAACAAATTACTTCATGTGACCATATACTGAAATATGATTTTGTCACACATACAATTACTTCATGTTACATATACTAAAATATGATTTTGTCACCCAAATCATTATTCAAGTGACCATATAGTGGCATATGATTTAGTCACACAAAATGGCACTCAATGTGACAACCAGTATTAGATTTTGCATTCTAACACACACTACACTTTGGCCACACACACTAACTTATGTTACCATATAGTGTCTGCTTTTGGCTACACTAAAATCTTGTGTGACAAACTCGAGTTAATGATTTAGTCACACAACAAATTACTTCTTGTGACCATATACTGGAATATGATTTAGTCACACATACAATTACTTCATGTTACATATACTGGAATATGATTTGGTCACCCAAATCATTATTCCAGTGACCATATACTGGCATATGATTTAGTCACACAAAATGACACTCAATGTGACTACTACGTATTAGATTTTTACATTTGTAACATCCGACACTAAACCAGGTTAGCGACAATGACCTAATCTGTATTTAATAGCCAATTATAGCCTAACCAGTGGTCATTAGAAATTAATCAAAGTGATTAACAATTCTCATTAGAAAATTCAACTCAATTAGAATCAAATTCATCGATGCGATGAATCGGGAAATCAATTAATTTGATCGATTTACGATATGAAGGATTAATTCAACTAAGTACATAATTAAATTATGATAAGTAACACTAATCAAACACTAATACAATTACTTAACATTAATTATGCAAGACTAAAACAATTCATTAAGACAATGCATCCAAAAGTATTTATGAATTTACAAGAAAAGGGAAATACAAGAATACATTTCTAAAAACCAGGTTAGCGACAATGACCTAATCTGTATTTAATAGCCAATTATAGCCTAATTAGTGGTCATTAGAAATTAATCAAAGTGATTAACAATTCTCATTAGAAAATTCAACTCAATTAGAATCAAATTCATCGATGCGATGAATCGGGAAATCAATTAATCCGATCGATTTACGATATGAAGGATTAATTCAACTAAGTACATAATTAAATTATGATTAGTAACACTAATCAAACACTAATACAATTACTTAACATTAATTATGCAAGACTAAAACAATTCATTAAGACGATGCATCCAAAAGTATTTATGAATTTACAAGAAAAGGGAAATACAAGAATACATTTCTAAATACTTTTATACATGAAAAAAATATATAAATACATGTATAATACATGCATGGCCAGCCATATAGGCATGTGTGTATTAGAAGTTGACTTTTATTTTTTTAATATTACTTTAAACACCATCATTTTGTTTAAAAGTGCACACAACTTTTGTCTCCCATGCTTTTCATCATTTGAAAGACCAAACACTTTGCCTATAAATAAGACCTCATTTCTCACTTCTTTTCCACACTTCAAACAACAAAAACCTCTCCTTTTATTATCTAAAAACCGGATTTATGAACACACACATCACAAACTTTTGCATTCAAGTGTTCTTCAAGAGTTCTTCAAGAAATTCAAGTGTTTTGGTGCAAGTCTTGCAAGGATTCCAACTTCTACTCAAAAACATATTCTAAACACTTCAAAGTAAGTAAATACTAACTTATTTCATCATACATGTATGTTTATATAAGTCTTGCATAATATATATAATCACCAACAACAACAAGTTACATAAAAACTCAAGTTTATAAGTTTCTAGTTTTTATTTTAAGTTATTTCTTTACATGTGTTTATGAATATGTAAACACATTATAAAAGTGTTAATATTATGAAAACATGTGATATATATGTGTTTTTATAACTATTATGGCTTTTATACAAGTTGTCTTTAAATAAACAACAAGAATCATAAGTTGTTTTAAGTTTATAAACTACGAATTTTCGGCAGAAACTTTATATCGACTTTGAAAAATCATAACTAATTCATAACTCAACGAAATGAGTTGATTCTTGTCTCAAAAGTTAGATCTATGTCTTAACTATAGATCTATAATTGTTCATAATTTATTTTGAAGTTTAAGACCTCCAGAAATTATTTGGGAAACCGAAAGTTTGACAGCTCAAAAATGGCCAACATAGCGTTTTAACGAGCTTTTTCACCAACAATTTTTGTTGACGTATTTTAGCATGTATTTTCAGGTAATTAAGGCATGTATGCCTCAGACGCATTTTACTTTCAAGCTTCCGCATCCATGGAGTCGCATGCATATTCACATTAACGGAGATTTAGCTGCATTATTTTGGATACTTTAATTATGTAGTTAAATCTCTGTATTTTGCGAACTCCTTTACTCATATCAGTCTATGTAAAACATTGCTATATTTTCAAGTTTCAATGATGTATTTTAAAAACGTCCATATAGTAGTCGTTCATTATGATTATGGTTACGCTTCCGCACTCGTCACGCCTCGCTGCCAACCGGGGTAGCAGGGTGTGACAGATTGGTATCAGAGCCATAGTTATAGTGAACTAGGTTGCATTAGTACCTAGACTATAACTGTTACAAAAACTAAACTTTCTTCAAGAACTGTGAACACATATATGGTCCCTGATGACAATAACATGTCGAAATTCACCCCTAGGGAAAGCGTGTGACTAGCACAACGGGAGTCTATCCCGGTACCTGCCCATCAGCCAAGCCCGCCGCAGTAGTAACGGGCAAGCATAGGACAGTGGGGATGGATGCCTCACACTCTCCAAGAGTGGAGAAACGAGGAGGGGATCCAAATCCAGTTTGAAGTCAGAACACCATCTTCCTCTCAAGTGCCGACACTTACCTAGAAACCTATGTAACAAACGATGCCCCTGTTGGTGGCAAGGGCCGCCAGACACGACCTCCAATTTCGACAAAATCCACCAAGAGGTCGGTGAGATCTTTCCAAGGATTAAGCGGGAGGCAATGCAAACCACCAATAAACCTTAGGCCAACCAGAATACCCAGGCGATTTAACAAGACGGAATCGACGAATTGTGACAGCACCTAGCAGAGCACAAAGCCCACACTGCAGAACTAAACCAACGACTTAACGCTCTGGAGTACGAGGAAACCCCAGAGGCATCTCATACTTCGTACCCTTCTACCATTTTATAGTATTATTCTAGGCTATACTATCTGATATATCTTAGGGTAAATAAGGCTTAAGAATTTATCAGAAAATTCTGACCATATCATATACAAAGATTAAGTATCAAGAACTTTTATGAGGAATTAAGTTTTAACTACAACTCTGCGTAGGAAAAGATAAAGGTGTGACTATCTGCCTAAGAAATTTCAAACCCGTAGACTTATCCTCTTACCCCATTAGATACCACTTATGCATTTCTACTATTTGATACTGGTGCTGATAGAAGCTTTATATCCACTAAGTTCACTAAGCAGATAAATTCCATTAAGTGCTACTTATGCTATTGAGGTTGATGACAGTGAGACGCTTAAGACAAATAATATAAGTCGAGGATGCTCCTTAGAATTAGTAGGCCGACTCTTTGAAACAGACATGATACCCATCAAACTGGGAAGTGTTTACGTGGTCATAGGCATGGATTGGCTATCGAAAATCGTGTGGAAATAGTATGCAACAAGAACACAGTTCATATACCTTTAGCCAATAAGAAGGTCCTTACCGTCCAACGCAAAGCAAGAAATACCAAAGTAAGCATCATCTCTAGCATTAGGACCCTCAAGTGTTGATAGAGAGAGAGCCAAAGGGAAAGCGGCTCCAAAATATTCTTATTATTTATGGTTAGCCCAAAGTTTTTCCAGAACACATACCTGAACACTCAACATCGAGGCAAGTCAAATTCAAAAATAGGCCTCGTATCAGGTGCGGTACCAGTGGCTCGAGCACCATACCGATTAGCCCAATCAATAGTGTAAGAATCGTCCAACCAACTGTAGGAGCTCTTAGATAAAGGGCCTATCAAACCGAGTTCCTTGCTTTGGAGGAGCTCCAGTTTTGTTCATAAAAGAGAAGGATGGAACTTTCGAGATGTGCATCAATTACTGAGATATTTAATAAGCTAAAAGAACCAATACCCACTTCCAAGGATCAATGACTTGTTTGACAAAATTCCAAGAATTAAGCTTCTATTCGAAGATCGACCTTAGCTCTGGTTATCATCAGGTTAGAGTTCACAGAAAAGGTATTCCAAAGACAGCTTTCAGATTTTGTTTCGGTCATCGTAAATTCCTATTAACGACGTTTGGATTAACCAGTGCCCCCGACGGTACTCATGGACCTCATCGAGTGTGCAAACCTTATCTAGGCAAATTCGTGATTGTATTCATGAATGACTTTTAATCTACTCACAAAACAAGGAGGACCACGAGCAAACATTTAAGACTAAATCTAGAGTTGTTGAAGAAGGAACAACTGTAAGCCAAGCTTTCTAAGTTCGACTAAGATAGGTGAAAATTCTCGATCACGTGATCAATAGTAAAAGGATCCAAGTCGACCCCGCAAAGATCGAGGCTATCAAGAATTGGTCAACTCTTAGAACCCCCATAGAGATACGACAGTCCTTAAGACTTGCCACTTATTATAGGCAATTATCAAAAATTTCTTAAAGATCATCGGAGCTCTAACAGAACTGACCCGAAGAGACATTAAGTATGATTGGGGCGAGGATCAGGAGACATCATATCAGTTATTAAGGCACAAACTGCGCAGTGCACTTTATTTATCCAAGAGAAGCAAGAAATTTGTAGATTACTGTGACGCTTCACACAATGGGTTGATATAGAAAGATAGGGTCATAGCTTATGCTTTATGAAAACTTAAGGTTCACTACGTGATTTACACAACGCATGATCTGGATCTTGAAGCATTAGTCTTTATCCTTGGAGACATTAGTTGTACGGTATGAAGTGTATTGTATTCACAGACCATAAGAGCCTCCAACACATCTTGAACCAGAAAGAGTCGAATACGAAGTAGTACCGTTGGATGGAACTAATAAGTAATGGCAACCGTGAAAATTCGTTATCACCTGAGGAAAACTAAGGAGCTAAGCCGTTAAGAGTACAAGTGGATAAATAGTTTAGAATAAGGGCTGATAAAAATCGATATTTCATGAATAGAATCTGATTACTCTGTTTGGTGGAATAAGAAAGCTGGCTATGGATGAAGGACACAAATTAAGATATGTCGTTCACCCCGGATCCAATAAAATGTATCATGACCTTAAGAAACTATACGGGTGGCCTATCATGAAGAATGACATTGCCAAATCAGTCAGAAAATTCCTAACACGCTCCAACGCTAAGATAAACCATCAGAAACCATTTGGGTAATAGTCGACAACCTAACAAAATCCGCGCGTTCCTACCAATCAAGAAGAACATCAGGATGAATAAGCTAGTCCAAACGTACCTCAAGGAAGTTGTCTCCGGACACGTAGTGCCTATTATAATCATTTCAGAAATGGATAACAGATCTACATCTAAGTTTTTGGCAATTATTACTGCAAGCTTTGGATACAAACTAAGACATATCACCCTCAGACCGATGGTCAGAATAATAGAACGATCGAAACCCTAGAACACACATTAAGGGCCTATGTAATGGATACTCAATTACCTTAGTGAAATTATCGTACTACAATAGCTATCACTCAAGTATTGAAGCTGCTTCGTTTAAGGCCCTCTACGGGCAAAAGTGTCGATCACCGAGTTATCAGGAAAAAGTGGGAAATGGCCAAATCACTGGCGTTAAGATCATTCACGAAACTACCGAAAGGATAGTACAGATACGAAACTGACTAAAAGTTGCCTGCGATTGTAAGAAAGTTATACAGATGAAAATAGAAAATCCCTTGAGTTCTAATTACGAGAACAAGTACTGATGAAAGTCTTGCCATGGAAGGGCGTGATACGATTTGGGAAACAAGGATAATTAAACCCTTGATACATTGGCAATACATAGTCTTAAAGGGAATTGGACTCGTAGCTTATCGTTAGAGTTACCACCAGAGCTTAGCAGCATACACAATACCTTCCATGTATCGAATAAGAAGAAGTGTTTGTTAGAGGAGACACTTGTTACCCCTTGGAAGAGATCCAACCAAACTTCGCTTCATCAAAAAGCCGGTTGAAATCATGGACCGTAAGGTCAAAGGATGGAAGCACAGTTGTATACCCATCCTCAAGGTCAGATGGAATTCTAGGCATGAACACGAATTCTCTAGGGCATGCAAAGGCGAGTTAAAGCAACGATACTCTCATCTACTCTTAAATAACAATACCCTTGAGAAAACAAGATAAAATTTCGGGACGAAATTCCCTTAACAGGGGGAGACTGTAACATCCGGCACTAAACCAGGTTAGCGACAGTGACCTAATCTGTATTTAATAGCCAATTATAGCCTAATCAGTGGTCATTAGAAATTAATCAAAGTGATTAACAATTCTCATTAGAAAATTCAACTCAATTAGAATCAAATTCATCGATACGATGAATCGGGAAATCAATTAATCCGATCGATTTACGATATGAAGGATTAAATCAACTAAGTACATAATTAAATTATGATTAGTAACACTAATCAAACACTAATACAATTACTTAACATTAATTATGCAAGACTAAAACAATTCATTAAGACAATGCATCCAAAAGTATTTATGAATTTACAAGAAAAGGGAAATACAATAATACATTTCTAAATACTTTTATACATGAAAAAAATATATAAATACATGTATAATACATGCATGGCCAGCCATATAGGCATGTGTGTATTAGAAGTTGACTTTTATTTTTTAATATTACTTTAAACACCATCATTTTGTTTAAAAGTGCACACAACTTTTGTCTCCCATGCTTTTCATCATTTGAAAGACCAAACACTTTGCCTATAAATAAGACCTCATTTCTCACTTCTTTTCCACACTTCAAACAACAAAAACCTCTCCTTTTATTATCTAAAAACCAGATTTATGAATACACACATCACAAACTTTTGCATTCAAGTGTTCTTCAAGAGTTCTTCAAGAAATTCAAGTGTTTTGGTGCAAGTCTTGCAAGGATTCCAACTTCTACTCAAAAACATATTCTAAACACTTCAAAGTAAGTAAATACTAACTTATTTCATCATACATTTATGTTTATATAAGTCTTGCATAATATATATAATCACCAACAACAACAAGTTACATAAAAACTCAAGTTTATAAGTTTCTACTTTTTATTTTAAGTTATTTCTTTACATGTGTTTATGAATATGTAAACACATTATAAAAGTGTTAATATTATGAAAACATGTGATATATATGTGTTTTTATAACTATTATGGCTTTTATACAAGTTGTCTTTAAATAAACAACAAGAATCATAAGTTGTTTTAAGTTTATAAACTACGAATTTTCGGCAGAAACTTTATATCGACTTTGAAAAATCATAACTAATTCATAACTCAACGAAATGAGTTGATTCTTGTCTCAAAAGTTAGATCTATGTCTTAACTATAGATCTGTAATTTTTCATAATTTATTTTGAAGTTTAAGACCTCCAGAAATTATTTGGGAAACCGAAAGTTTGACAGCTCAAAAATGGCCAACATAGCGTTTTAATGAGCTTTTTCACCAACAATTTTTGTTGACGTATTTTAGCATGTATTTTCAGGTAATTAAGTCATGTATGCCTCAGACGCATTTTACTTTCAAGCTTCCGCATCCATGGAGTCGCATGCATATTCACATTAACGGAGATTTAGCTGCATTCTTTTGGATACTTTAATTATGTAATTAAATCTCTGTATTTTGCGAACTCCTTTACTCATATCAGTCTATGTAAAACATTGCTATATTTTCAAGTTTCAATGATGTATTTTAAAAACGTCCATATAGTGGTCGTTCATTATGATTATGGTTACGCTTCCGCACTCGTCACGCCTCGCTGCCAACCGGGGTAGCAGGGTGTGACAACATTCTAACACACACTACACTTTGGCCACACACACTATACTAGAATATGATTTTCTCACACATACAAATTACTTCATGTGACCATATACTGGAATATGATTTGGTCATCCAAATCATTATTCAAGTGACCATATAGTGGCATATGATTTCATCACACAAAATGGCACTCAATGTGACTACTACGTATTAGATTTTTACATTCTAACACACACTAAACTATAGCCACAGATACTAACTTATGTGACCATATAGTGTCTGCTTATGGCTACACTAGAATCTTTTGTGACAAACTCGAGTTCATGATTTAGCCACATAACAAATTACTTCATGTGACCATATACTGGAATATGATTTTCTCACACATACAATTACTTCATGTGACCATATACTGGAATATGATTTGGTCATCCAAATCATTATTCAAGTGACCATATAGTGGCATATGATTTCATCACACAAAATGGCACTCAATGTGACTACTACGTATTAGATTTTTACATTCTAACACACACTAAACTATAGCCACAGATACTAACTTATGTGACCATATAGTGTCTGCTTATGGCTACACTAGAATCTTTTGTGACAAACTCGAGTTCATGATTTAGCCACATAACAAATTACTTCATGTGACCATATACTGGAATATAAATTTCTCACACATACAATTACTTCATGTGACCATATACTGGAATATGATTTGGTCATCCAAATCATTATTCAAGTGACCATATAGTGGCATATGATTTCATCACAGAAAATGGCACTCAATGTGACTACTACGTATTAGATTTTTACATTCTAACACACACTACACTTTAGCCTCACATACTAACTTATGTGACCATATAGTGTCTGCTTCTGGCTAGACTAAAATCTTGTGTGACAAACTCGTGTTCATGATTTAGCCACATAACAAATTATTTGATGTGACCATATACTGGAATA
The DNA here is from genome assembly GCA_020465985.1 of Centrapalus pauciflorus. Lineage (NCBI taxonomy): Eukaryota > Viridiplantae > Streptophyta > Magnoliopsida > Asterales > Asteraceae > Centrapalus > Centrapalus pauciflorus. The sequence goes on along the minus strand of JAANYP010003381.1, from coordinate 88,864 downwards.
TGATTTAGTCACACATACAATTACTTCATGTTACATATACTGGAATATGTTGGGAAATATTCTAAGTAGTTCAAGCTGTTAGTTAGTCTTCTCAAACTGTTAGTAGAATTTCTATGTAAATACAAAGTTCATGCTGTTAGTTGAAGAATCTCGAGCAGTTAGTGTAAAAGTTAAAGCTGCCAGAGTAGATCTACTCAAGCTGCTGTGTTCAAGCTGTTAAGTGATTCAAGCAGCTAAACAGTTTTACAAACAGAAAGTGCTGATATTCAGGAAAAAGATATCTACACGAAGATTCCAACATATCTACTATCTAAGAAGTCATAGTCCTTCAAGGAAACAAATCAAGAAGCAATATCAATACATAGAATAGGTCTTTCTATTATATAGGAGTTTTTCTGCATATTCAAGATTGTAATTGCTTTTTGTTTGAGTTTTCATAAGCCTCTAAGGTTGTAAAACCCTAAGAACAGTTTGTGTTCTTCGTCTAATCAAACATATTAGAGGTGATTGTAATCATTGAAGTCAGCAATACAAGCAATTTTGATTTACATATTTATGCCTATCTGTCATGAGTTCTGAAAGCTTTTGTTAAAATAATTAAATGTTATTCCACAAACTTCTTAATTAAACTTTGGTTCAAAGCAAGATTGTTGATTTATACTCTGATAAATTCAAATCAGTTAGTCTTGGTTATTTAATTTTTGATCCTGACAAGTGGTATCAGAGCCGCATGTCGTTCTTTGTTTTTCAAAGTCGAAAGCTTTTTATTTAAACTTTTAATCTTTTGCAATGGAATTTTATAATAGCAGCAGTGGATCTGGGCAAGGACTCAAAGTGCCTATGCTCAAGCCCACTGACTTTGAGATGTGGAAACTCAGGATTCAACAGCATATTCAATTCATTGATTATGCTATATGGGAAGCTGTTGAATTTCCTCCTGTAGTTGACCCAGAACTTGGTGATGAGGGAAAACTCGTCAAAACTCCTCCAAAAACTGAACTTGAAAGGAAGGCTAGAATGAATGAAGTGAAAGCTCTTACACTTTTACAAATAGCCATTCCTAATGCTTATCAACATCAGTTCAAAAAGTTTTATACTGCCCATTCTCTTTGGATTGCTTTAGAAAAGAGATTTGCTAGTAATGCCAGTACCAAGAGAAATCAAAAGGATCTTTTGAAACAGCAGTATGAAAACTTTTCTGGTGGCAAGAATGAAAACCTCACTCAAATCTTTGACAGGTTCAACAAACTGATAAGTGAATTGGAAAGTGCAAAAGTCAGCCTAGATCAAGATGAGGTCAACAGAAAGTTTCTCAGATCTCTTGGAGAAGAATGGACAGTTTATGCTGCACAATGGAGAACAAAAGACACTCTTGATGAAATAGAACTGGATGATCTGTACAACAGTCTGACAGTGCTTGAGACTGAGATTGATACTAAAAAGAAATCTCTTTCTTATAATCACAATACTGCACTTCTGTCATCTGACAAATCTAATGGCAGTGATTCCTTTTCAGGTGGTGATGGCAACTCTACTGAAGCTCAATATGAGGCTTTTGTTGCCAATGATGGACTGTTTGCTCTGAATGCTGAAGATCTAGAACAGATTCATCCAGATGATCTTGAAGAGATGGATTTGAAGTGGCAACATGCAATGCTGACCATGAGAGCCAAAAGGTTTCTTAAAAAAACTGGCAGGACCAACTTTCAAGCCAGAACAGAAGGCAAACAAGCTTTTGATAAGTCAAAAGTTGAGTGTTATAAATGTCATATGCTTGGCCACTTTGCCAGAGAATGCAGATCTCAAAGTCAACAATCATCAAGGTCTCAGCAGACTAATCAGCCTTCATCATCACAAGCACTTGTCTCTCAAGAAGACAATGTGTTTGACTGGAGTGATCAGACAGAGGAAGAATTTCAAAATCAAGCCCTGATGGCAGAAACATCAAATGTGCCCTCCACTGAACTACCATCTGAGGTAAATTCTAAACTTTGCTCTCAATCATGCAAAAATATGGTTAAAAAGTACAAAGATCATAATGAGAGCATGTGCAAAACTCTAGCTAAGATGGAAGAAAGGGATATGAATACATGCAAGCCATAGAAGATCTTAAAAAACAGATCAATGACTATAAGGATAATGAGATTCAAATGGGACATGATAGAACATATCATGAGTGGGAGAAAAAGGAGCTAAATAAGAAAATAGAATCCCTAATAAGAAACTAAAATATGTTAATATAGATCTAGGTAACTTCAAATTGGCTAATCAAAAGCTGGCACACCTAATGGAAGTCCAATTTAAAGATAGGGTAAAATCTCAGGTTCATCCCAAAGAAAGCATAGGCTACAGAGCTACTTCACCTCCATACAACAACAAATACATCCATCCAATGAGTGAAGTTGCTGACAGGCTTGTCAATGAACCATTAGATGAGTCTATGACTACTGTAGATCCTATCCTTGATAACAGTCCTGAATCTAAAGAAGATCAGATTCAAGATAGAGAATGTGAGTGTACAGCAGTTGAGCAAGAACACAAAACAATGAGTGCACCTATAGAAATCCAAGCCCCCAGTAAGAAAGGAAAAGAGAAGATGAGTGTATGCAATGCTGCTCCACAAGTTTCTGTACATTCTAACTGTAGCACTTCATCTTCTTCAAAGAATAATAAAAGGGGTAAGAATGTTCCAGTCTGCACATGTCAAAAGCATGGTGTTCAAAAGTTTCCCAAACAACAGCAGGTAAGGGGAAATCAGAGGAACAAGAACCAGAAATTGTCAAATAAAACTGGTTCTCCAATTCAAACAGTCAAAAGGTGTTTTCACTGTGGAAGGAAGAATCACTTGGCCAAGGATTGTTTTTATAAACCAGCTGTTGCAAAACAGACTATGATTCATAAAAAATCAAGTCCTACTCATGTAAAAAATTCAAAGGTCAAACCTTCTGCTACATCAGTTCCAAAGAAAACAGTTGATCACAGGCTTTCAAAAGTTAATAAAAAACAGTCCACACACCAAAAACAAGTTTTGGCAAAACCTAAATTAAGTTTTAAACAAATATGGTGTGTCAAGGACAAATTTTCATATCAAACTGCTGATGCAAAAGATCAGACTGCTATGTCAAATTCTGAAGCTGTTAGTGCACATTCTGAAGCTGTTTGCACTACAAACGCAGGTCAAACTGCTATGCATCAATCTGGAACTGTTAATGAATCATCTGAGACTGTTAAAGGAAAAGATGATCAAAATACCTGGATACCTCATATAATCACTAAATACTCTCCAAAGACTCCATCAGTAGATCTCACTAAATATAAGAAGTCAAAAACAGTATTTAGTTATGTCAATGCACAAGGCCAACCCAAAACCAATTTGGTTTGGGTTTACTCCACTACTAACTAAGCTTTTATTTGTGCAGGACAACCACAGGTCACCTCATAAAACAAGATGGAATTTGGACCGTGGATGCTCTAGGCACATGACAGGCAATTCTGAGTGCTTGTCAAATTTCAAAGGCTGTGATGGAGGATTTGTTGCATTTGGAGGCAACTCCAAAGGAGGTAAAGTTACAGGTAAAGATACGGTTAATGCAGGCAACATGATTTACAATGATGTTTTGTATGTTGAAGAGCTTAAGTATAATTTATTGAGTGTCTCTCAAATCTGTGACAAACAAAGTAGTGTTCTGTTTACAGATTCTGAGTGCATTGTTCTTTCAAAGGATTTTAATATTCCTGAAAATCTTGTTTTACTAAGAACACCAAGAAAGGACAATGTATACTGTTTAGACACAGAACTTTTATTCAAATCAAGTACTTTAAGCTGTTTGATATCCAAAGCATCATCCTATGAGTCTGCTCTTTGGCATAGAAGGATGTGTCACATGAACTTCAAGTCCATGAATGTTTTAATCAAAAAGAATCTGGTAAGAGGTTTACCACAAAAGGAGTTCATATGTGATGATCATTGTGTAGCATGTCTTAAAGGCAAGCAACACAAAACTTCTCATAAGGCTAAAAGAGGTAAATTCAATCTCATCTGCTCTTCAGCTGATTCATATGGATCTATTTGGTCCAACATCTGTTTTGAGTTTGAATAAAAAGGCCTACTGTTTAGTTATTGTTGATGATTTCACCAGATTTACTTGGGTTTACTTTCTTAGGTCTAAAGATGAAACTGCTGAGCTAGTTAAATCATTTATTCTTAAGATAGAAAACCAATCCAACTCAAAAGTTACAGTGATAAGGTCAGACAGTGGGACTGAATTTAAAAATCATATGCTAAGCAGTTTTTGTGAGTCCAAAGGTATTGCTAGACAATATAGTGCACCAAGAACACCACAACAAAATGGTGTAGCTGAAAGAAAGAACAGAACATTAATTGAGGCTGCTAGAACAATGTTAGCTGATTCAAAACTGCCAATGACTTTCTGGGCAGAAGCTGTTAATACAGCATGTTATGTTCTAAACAGGGTTCAGGTTGTTCAACCTAAAGGGAAAACTCCTTATGAGTTATTCCATAATAGAATTCCCTTAATAGCCTTTTTCAAGTCTTTTGGCTGTCCATGTACCATTCTTCACACTAAGACTCACTTAGGGAAGTTTGAAAGTAAGGCTAAAGAAGGATTTTTTGTAGGATACTCAAATCAAAGCAAAGCCTATAGAGTATATAACAGTGTGTCTAAAACCATTGAAGAAAGTGCAAATGTTGAATTTAATGAAAATACTGCAACTGTCAAAGGCACTGGTCCTGAGTGGTTGTTTGATTTAGATTCACTAACAAATTCTCTGAGCTTTGTTGAGTATACTGCAGAAGCTGATGCAAATAGGATTGAAGCTGTCAACGCAAATTCTCATGCTGTCAATACAAATTCTCAAGTTGTTGGCACAAACTCTCAAGCTGTTGCAGATCCAAATACTTGGGATGAATATACACTTATACCACTTCTGTCATGTGACCCTCCAGGGGTTCTGAATGCTCAACATGAAACAAATCCAGACACTGAAGTGCCACTCCCAAGTTCTGAGACAACAGCTCCAACACAAAGGGAAACAGTCCCAGAGTCAAGTCAAGCTGTTCTAGAAGCAGAACCATACACTGGTCCTGATGGAGATGATACAAATCTTGGATCCTCTTTTCTGACAGAAAGAGAGCCTACACTCAGAGTTCACAAGTATCATCCTCTCAGTCAAATAATGGGCGATCCAAGTACACCTGTGCAAACAAGGATAATGGTTCAAAATGAGACTGCTGCTGCTGAACAAGCAGTACCTGAATTCAGTCTAGCTGCTTTTGAACATGCCTGTTTCATGTCTCAGCTAGAACCTAAAAAGGCATCAGTAGCATTGAAAGATTCATCCTGGATTTAAGTAATGCAGGAAGAGCTGCTACAATTCAAGATTCAAAATGTCTGGACACTGGTTGATCTTCCTAAAGGAAAGAGAGCAATTGGTACAAGATGGGTGTTCAGAAACAAGAAGGATGAGAGAGGGATAGTCATCAAGAATAAAGCAAGACTAGTAGCACAAGGGTACACTCAAGAAGAAGGCATAGATTATGATGATGTATTTGCTCCAGTGGCAAGAATTGAAGCCATCAGACTCTTTTTGGCCTATGTAAGCTTCAAAGGTTTTAAAGTGTATCAAATGGATGTGAAGTCTGCTTTTCTATATGGGACAATTGAAGAGGAGGTCTATGTATGTCAGCCTCCTGCTTTTGAGGACTACAAGTATCCAGACAGAGTCTACAAGTTAGACAAGGCTCTCTATGGTCTCCATCAAGCCCCCAGAGCATGGTATGACACTCTGTCCTCATACCTTCTACAGAATGGGTTCAAGAGAGGCACACTGGACAAAACACTCTTCACAAAGTCCATCAAAGCTGAGATTCTGCTTGTACAAATCTATGTTGATGACATCATCTTTGGCTCAACAAATGATTGTTTGTGCCAAGAGTTTGAGGCATTAATGCACAAAAAGTTTCAAATGAGTTCAATGGGAGAACTCAATTTCTTTCTAGGATTGCAGGTCAAGCAGAAGCCCACTGGTCTCTTCATAAGTCAATCAAAGTATGTTAAAGACATACTGGAAAAGTTTGGGTACCAAGATAACAAAGCTGCAAGTACTCCTATGGATCCTCACAAGCAGCTTCATACAGACAAAGATGGAATAGATGTGGATATTCATTTCTACAGATCTCTTATAGGATCACTTATGTTTCTAACATCTTCTAGACCTGATATTATGTTTGCTGTCTGTGTCTGTGCAAGGTTTCAATGTTCACCAAAGGATTCCCATCTGGTTGCTGTTAAGAGAATCTTTAGATATCCAAAAGGCCAACCTCAGTTAGGCCTCTGGTATCCTAAAGACTCTCCTCTTACATTAACAGCTTACTCTGACAGTGACTATGGAGGATGCATCATTGACAGAAAATCCACAACTGGTGGATGTCAATACTTAGGAGCAAGACTGGTCTCTTGGCAATGCAAAAAGCAAACAACTGTTTCCACCTCATCCACTGAAGCAGAATATGTAGCAGCTGCAAGCTGTTGCTCCCAGGTAATGTGGATTCAAAATCAATTGAGAGACTATGGTATGAACTTCTTATCCACTCCTATCTACATTGACAATTCAAGTGCAATCGGCATTGTGCAAAATCCAGTGAAATTTCCAAAAACCAAGCATATAGAAATCAGATTTCTCTTTATAAGGGATTGTAATGAGAAGAAATTAATCCAAGTTACCAAAATTCATACTGATGATCAGTTAGCTGATCTATTTACAAAACCTTTTGATGTGGGAAGGTTCACTTTTCGGGTATCAAATATTGGTATGGTAAACATGGATTAATTTATTTTCATTATTATCTAATTCATATGCTTATTTAAGGGGGAGTCACTGTTTTATTAAAAAATGCTTAATTCCCAACTAACAGCTTGAGTATTTTCTCAAGCTGCTAGTTCATTTTCTCGAGCTGCTAGTTATTTCACTTGATCTGTCAAAGTGTGCAGGGTATTTAGGTAATTTCTTAAATGTGTGCGCGGGACCCAACCTTTTCGAAAACTTTAGAAGGTCCCAGTTTCGTTCAGTTGTAACTACCAGTTACATAATCACATACCACGGCAATCTTTTCTCTCTGAACGATTCACACACTCTTCTTTGAAACCCTAAAATTTCTGTTTAATCTTCCATGGAGTTTGTCAAGGAACACAACTGCCTACCCTACTCTCTAAAGCACTCTGAACTTCAACCGTTCCATGACATGATGGACTTTCTTAGACACTCCCATATCCGTCATGCCCTCAATATCAATCCCACCATATACATCTCTCATATTGAGCAATTCTGGAACCGTGCTTCTGTACAAACCGTCAATGGAGTTCCTTCTCTAATATCCAAAATTGATGGCACTCCCGTCACAGTAACTGAGGAATCCATTCGACATCATCTGCATCTTCAAGATGCCTCAGGTATAACAGACCTATCCCTTAATGCATTACATACTGGTCTTTCTGATATTGGATATAGGGGTCCTGCTGATTCTTTTACTTTCTTTAAAGCACACTTTTCACCTAAATGGAAATATCTTGTGCATATTATTCAGCAGTGTATTAGCCCTAAAAGAACTGGTTGGTCAGAATTTTCTTCAAATATTGCCACTGCCTTAGTGTGCTTTCCAACAGGCCAACAATTCAATTTTTCAAATATGATTTTTCAGGGGAAGTTAAGGCATCATTCCCTAAAGAATGGGAAATTTTTGATGTATCCTAGATTTTTGGCAGAGATAATTGCAAAAACTTGCACAACTTTCCATATACATAAGAGGATACATGTTTCCCATTGGCACTCACTATCTTCTATTAAAAGGCTTTTAAAGCCAAGTGCCAATTTTTTGAGTATAGATGCTCCATTGCCTTCTGCAATGATGAACATCATTCCAAGAACCAGAGGAGAGGGTCCTGAGTAGGCGCAGCCTAACACTACTGCTTCACCCCCAGGACCCCCACCCACTCCTCATGATACACAAATGCCTTCTGTTCCTATTGTTCAGCCAACATCCCCACTTAAATATCTATATAAAAGGAAAAGAGGACCAGGAGCTCCTTCCCCCTCAGTCCTCATACAAGAGCCAAATAACCCTGTGCAGGAGGATACTTCTGCACAGAATATCAAAAGGGCACCCATGGAGGATACTCCCATCCTCAATCAGGAGGTGAACATCTCACAAGATTCATATGGGTTCTGTGGCTGACACTACTGCTGCTTCTACACAAGAGGCATAGGACAGTGTCAACATTACTAAGACCACACCCATGGCAACAGAAGGTGTGCAAGAACCATCTGGAAGTCCACAGTACCAAGAACAGAGGGGCCCTGAGGTTTTCTCTTCTGGAATTCATGCCATTGATAGATCACAAGCACCAACTTCGTTTGCTGATCTTGAGGCTAGTCCGCAACTTATGTTATTAACGGATCCTAAGCTGCAACCTGTTGTAGCAATGTTGGAATACCAAAAGTCTATCATTGTTGCACAGGAAGCACAACTTACTGCACTCAGACAGACAGAAGCTGCTCAGAATCAATGAATGGATTATCTTCATAAAGGGTTCACCCTCTGTGGAAATAAACTCATACAATTAGAGCACATGATTCGAACCCGATTAGCAACGGTTGTAGGTCCTTCTGACCAAACCAATCCTTCCAAAAGGGGGAGAATCAGGAGATCCAACTCCCTGAATCAGTCCAAGCAACTCCAACAGAATCAGTACAAGCAGCTCCAACAGTTCAACATTCTAGGCTAGCAGTCCCAACAGCTTCTCAAGCTCAAGCTGCCCCTACAAGACCAACTGGAGTTGTAATAAGAGAAACAACTCAGGCTCTTAGCAGTTCAGTCCAAGAAACCTCTTCTGCTACAAAAGATAAGGGCAAGGGTATTCTTATTGAGTCTCCAAAGCACAAATTTTCTTCCAGAGAAGCCCAGATTGCTTTTGATGCTGAGATTGCCAAAAAATTAGCAGAAGAACAAGATCAAGAGTTAGTCCAGCAAACCTAGTCCCCAATGGAAGATGATGAAACCTTAGGTGATTACCTGAGAGGGTTTGTGGTCAAACAAGGGGAAAGAAAGAGGAAGATGCCAACAGGGCATTCTAAGGTTGAGCATAAAGGATTTCTAATTAATTTTGCCTTTGCAGCAGGTATTCCAAAGAAAATGGCTCAGTCCATGAGCACAGAAAGGCTACAAGATATCCATGACAAAGAGATGGACAAACGAAAGAAAGCCAAAGTCTCCCAAGAATTCCAAAGATCCCAAGAACCAGTTCAAACTGGTACAAGTGATGTTCAAACTGCTGACAGTGCCCCTGTTCCTTCTGTTCAAGCTGCTGCTTCTATTCCTCAATCAGAGTCAATGTCACAAGCAAAGCTGGATCAGGTTAAAAGGGTGTTGTTTGAGCATCAACTACAAAAGGTGATGGAGATAGAGAAATTGATAGATCAGCATGACTTTACAAAACCTCCTATTAATTATTGATATGCTAAGTCAATGGACAACATTGACTTAAGATTTCATTTTGTAGTAAGAAGGGAATCTGGTCCAGAAGAAGAGTATAATAGCATCAAGCATATGGCTCAAAGGATGACCAGAGATGAGCTCACAAGAATGCATAATGTTGGGTCTGTAACAAAAGTAAGATCGGCTCTACCACAAGTAAAGCAAGCTATCAAAGATTTGAAGAGCATTGTTGATCCTGAGTCTATAAGGGAAGATATAGAGAATGCAAATGCAAAGGGAATGAAGATCAAGCCAGTTGATCTGTTTGTCAAATCAAAGACTTACATAATAAAATTTACAGATGGATCTGGTATGTTCTTCAATTTTGAATTCTATGATCTACCAAAAGCTATGTTACTTCAGATGAGATCTGTTAAGTTATCTTGTGATAGAGAAGATATGAAGAAAGAGTTTTTGAAGGCTGTCAATCAGAAACTTGCACAGTTGTAAGTTTTTGAAAGCCTTGGTTTGTAAATAACAGTTTACTTGTTTATTTCCTCATTTGTATAGAACTTAAAGTCTTGTGTAAAGAATTTAAGTTAGGGGGAGATTGTTGGGAAATATTCTTAGTAGTTCAAGCTGTTAGTTAGTCTTCTCAAACTGTTAGTAGAATTTCTATGTAAATACAAAGTTCATGCTGTTAGTTGAAGAATCTCGAGCTGTTAGTGTAAAAGTTCAAGCTGCCAGAGTAGATCTACTCAAGCTGCTCTGTTCAAGCTGTTAAGTGATTCAAGCTGCTCAACAGTTTTACAAACAGAAAGTGTTGATATTCAGGAAAAAGATATCTACACGAAGATTCCAGCATATCTACTATCAGAGAAGTCATAGTCCTTCATGGAAACAAATCAAGAAGCAATATAAATACATAGAATAGGTCTTTCTATTATATAGGAGTTTTTCTGCATATTCAAGATTGTAATTGCTTTTTGTTTGAGTTTTCATAAGCCTCTAAGGTTGTAGAACCCTAAGAACAGTTTGTGTTCTTCGTCTAATCAAACATATTAGAGGTGATTGTAATCATTGAAGTCAGCAATACAAGCAAATTTGATTTACTTATTTATGTCTATCTGTCATGAGTTCTAAAAGCTTTTGTTAAAGTAATTAAGTGTTATTCCGCAAACTTCTTAATTAAACTTTGATTCAAATCAAGATTGTTGATTTATACTCTGATAAATTCAAATCAGTTAGTCTTGGTTATTTAATTTTAGATCCTGACAGAATATGATTTGGTCACCCAAATCATTATTCAAGTGACCATATAGTGGCATATGATTTTGTCACACAAAATGGCACTCAATGTGACTACTACGTATTAGATTTTTACATTCTAACACACACTACACTTTGGCCACACACACTAACTTGTGTTACCATATAGTGTCTGCTTTTGGCTACACTAAAATCTTGTGTGACAAACTCAAGTTCATGATTTAATCACATAACAAATTACTTCTTGTGACCATATACTGGAATATGATTTAGTGACACATACAATTACTTCATGTGACCATATACTGGAATATGATTTGGTCACCCAAATCATTATTCAAAAGAGCATATAGTGGCATATGATTTAGTCACAAAAAATGGCACTCAATGTGCCTACTACGTATTAGATTTTTACATTCTAACACACACTACACTTTAGCAGCACATACTAGCTTATGTGACCATATAGTGTCTGCTTTTGGCTACACTAAAATCTTGTGTGACAAACTCGAGTTCATGATTTAGCCACATAACAAATTACTTCATGTGACCATATACTGGAATATGATTTAGTCACACATACAATTACTTCATGTTACATATACTGGAATATGATTTGGTCACCCAAATCATTATTCAAGTGACCGTATAGTGGCATATGATTTAGTCACACAAAATGGCACTCAATGTGCCTACTACGTATTAGATTTTTTACATTCTAACACACACTACACTTTAGCCACACATACTAACTTATGTGACCATATAGTGTCTGCTTTTGGCTACACTAAAATCTTGTATGACAAACTCGAGTTCATTATTTAGCCACATAACAAATTACTTCATGTGACCATATACTGAAATATGATTTAGTCACACATACAATTACTTCATGTTAAATATACTAGAATATGATTTTGTCACCCAAATCATTATTCAAGTGACCATATAGTGGCATATGATTTAGTCACAAAAAATGGCACTCAATGTGACTACCAGTATTAGATTTTTACATTCTAACACACACTACACTTTAGCCACACACACTAACTTATGTGACCATATAGTGTCTGCTTTTAGCTACACTAAAATCTTGTGTGACAAACTCGAGTTAATGATTTAGTCACATAACAAATTACTTCTTGTGACCATATACAGGAATATGATTTAGTCACACATACAATTACTTCATGTGACCATATATACTGGAATATGATTTGGTCACCCAAATCATTATTCAAGAGACCATGTAGTGGCATATGATTTAGTCACACAAAATGGCACTCAATGTGACTACTACGTATTAGATTTTACATTCTAAGACACTCTACACTTTAGCCACACATACTAACTTATGTGACCATATAGTGTCTGCTTTTGGCTACACTAAAATCTTGTGTGACAAACTCGAGTTCATGATTTAGCCACATAACAAATTACTTTATGTGACCATATACTGGAGTATGATTTAGTCACACATACAATTACTTCATGTGACCATATACTAGAATATGATTTGGTCACCAAAATCATTATTCAAGTGACCATATAGTGGCATATGATTTAGTCACACAAAATGGCACTCAATGTGACTACTACGCATTAGATTTTTACATTCAAACACACACTACACTTTGGCCACGGTCACTAACTTATGTTACCATATAGTGTCTGCTTTTGGCTACACTAAAATCTTGTGTGATAAACTCGAGTTCATGATTTAGCCACATAGCAAATTACTTCATGTGACCATATACTGGAATATGATTTTCTCACACATACAATTACTACATGTGACCATGTACTGGAATATGATTTGGTCATCCAAATCATTATTCAAGTGACCATATAGTGGCATATGATTTAGTCACACAAAATGGCACTCAATGTGACTACTACGTATTAGATTTTTACATTCTAACACACATTACACTTTAGCCACACATACTAACTTATGTGACCATATAGTGTCTGCTTTTGGCTACACAAAAATCATGTGTGACAAACTCGAGTTCATGATTTAGTCACATAAAAAATTACTTCATGTGACCATATACTGTAATATGATTTAGTCACACATACAATTACTTCATGTGACCATATAATGGAATATGATTTGGTCACCCAAAACATTATTCAAGTGGCCATATAGTGCCATATGATTTAGTCACACAAAATGGCACTCAATGAGACTACTACGTATTAGATTTTTACATTCTAACACACACTACACTTTGGCCACACACACTAACTTATGTTACTATATAGTGTCTGCTTTTGGCTACAATAAAATCTTGTGTGAAAAACTCGAGCTCATGATTTAGTCACATAACAAATTACTTCATGTGATCATATACTGGAATATGATTTGGTCACCCAAATCATTATTCAAGAGACCATGTAGTGGCATATGATTTAGTCACACAAAATGGCACTCAATGTGACTACTACGTATTAGATTTTTATATTCTAACACACTCTACACTTTAGCCACACATACTAACTTATGTGACCATATAGTGTCTGCTTTTGACTACACTAAAATCTTGTGTGACAAACTCGAGTTCATGAATTAGCCACATAACAAATTACTTCATTTGACCATATATTGGAATTTGATTTAGTCACACATACAATTACTTCATGTGACCATATACTGGAATATGATTTGGTCACAAAAATCATTATTCAAGTGAACATATTGTGGCATATGATTTAGTCACACAAAATGGCACTCAATGTGACTACTACGTATAAGATTTTTACATTCTAACACACACTACACTTTGGCCACAGACACTAACTTATGTTACCATATAGTGTCTGCATTTGGCTACACTAAAATCTTGTGTGAAAAACATAAGTTAATGATTTAGTTACATAACAAATTACTTCTTGTGACCATATACTGGAATATGATTTAGTCACACATACAATTACTTCATGTGACCATATACTGGAATATGACCTGGTCACCCAAATCATTATTCAAGAGACCATGTAGTGGCATATGATTTAGTCACACAAAATGGCACTCAATGTGACTACTACGTATTAGATTTTTACATTCTAACACACTCTACACTTTAGCCACACATACTAACTTATGTGACCATATAGTGTCTGCTTTTGGCTACCCTAAAATCTTGTGTGACAAACTCGAGTTCATGATTTAACCACATAACAAATTACTTCATGTGACCATATACTGGAATATGATTTAGTCACACATACAATTACTTCATGTGACCATATACTAGAATATGATTTTGTCATCCAAATCATTATTCAAGTGACCATATAGTGGCATATGATTTAGTCACACAAAATGGCACTCAATGTGACTACTACGTATTAGATATTTACATTCTAACACACAATACACTTTAGCCACACATACTAACTTATGTGACCATATAGTGTCTGCTTTTGGCTACACTAAAATCTTGTGTGAGAAACTCGAGTTCATGATTTAGCCACATAACAAATTACTTCATGTGACCATATACTGGAATATGATTTAGTCACACATACAATTACTTCATGTGACCATATACTGGAATATGATTTGGTCACCCAAATCATTATTCAAGTGACCATATAGTGGCATATGATTTAGTCACACAAAATGGCACTCAATGTGCCTACTACGTATTAGATTTTTACATTCTAACACACACTACACTTTAGCCACACATACTAACTTATGTGACCATATAGTGTCTGCTTTTGGCTACACTAAAATCTTGTGTGACAAACTCGAGTTCATGATTTTGCCACATAACAAATTACTTCATGTGACCATATACTGAAATATGATTTAGTCACACATACAATTACTTCATGTTACATATACTGGAATATGATTTGGTCACCCAAATTATTCTTCTAGTGACCATATAGTGGCATATGATTTAGTCACACAAAATGGCACTCAATGTGACTACTTCGGATTAGATTTTTACATTCTAACACACACTACACTTTGGCCACACACACTAACTTATGTTACTATATAGTGTCTGCTTTTGGCTACAATAAAATCTTGTGTGACAAACTCGAGTTCATGATTTTAGTCACATAACAAATTACTTCATGTGACCATATACTGGAATATGATTTGGTCACCCAAATCATTATTCAAGAGACCATGTAGTGGCATATGATTTAGTCACACAAAATGGCACTCAATGTGACTACTACGTATTAGATATTTATATTCTAACACACTCTACACTTTAGCCACACATACTAACTTATGTGACCATGTAGTGTCTGCTTTTGGCTACACTAAAATCTTGTGTGACAAACTCGAGTTCATGAATTTGCCACATAACAAATTACTTCATGTGACCATATACTGGAATATGATTTAGTCACACATACAATTACTTCATGTGACCATATATTGGAATATGATTTGGTCATCCAAATCATTATTCAAGTGACCATATGGTGGCATATTATTTAGTCACACAAAATGGCACTCAATGTGACTACCAGTATTAGATTTTTACATTCTAACACACACTACACTTTAGCCACACACACTAACTTATGTGACCATATAGTGTCTGCTTTTGGCTACACTAAAATCTTGTGTGACAAACTCGAGTTAATGATTTAGTCACATAACAAATTACTTCTTGTGACCATATACTGGAATATGATTTAGTCACACATACAATTACTTCATGGGACCATATATACTGGAATATGATTTGGTCACCCAAATCAT